>CAJQZJ010032201.1:2314120-2329693 GCA_907164525.1 Lophiomys imhausi | reverse complement strand
TTCCTTCCTTCCTTCCTTCCTTCCTTCCTTCCTTCCTTCCTTCCTTCTTTTTCTTCTGTTTTCTTCTTTGAGACAGGGTTTATGGAACTCTGGCTATTCTGGAACTCATTATGTAGAGCAGACTGGCCTTCAACTCACAGAGATCCACCTGCCTCTGCCTCCCAAGTGCTGGGATTAAAGGCATGGACCACTACACCTGACTGTTTTGTTTTCTTGATCATATCTGCAAAACCACCTTTGGCTCTGAAAGTGGGATGTTCACAAGGGTGAGGTGGAAAACATGACATCTGTATCAAGAAAGTATGATTTAGAGTACAGGAAGAAAAACAAATTTAAGGATATGAAGGTAGGGCATGGAGAGATGATTCAGAGGTTAAAAGCGTGTACGCTCTTGCAGACAAGTTGAGTTCCTTCACCCTGACTGGGCAGATCACAGCTTCAGGTGATTTGATGCCCTCTTGTGCCCTATGCAGGCAACTGCTCTCATATGTACATATTTCAACACAGACATGCATGCATATACATAATTATAAAAACAAAAGCAAATCTCAAAAATCAAATGAAAAATTAAACAGCTGTCAGTCTGTGGCACAAGGTGCTTTTATGCTACACAGGAGGGAACTTCATGACATTCAATTTAAATTGAGTTTATATTCCTAGATAAGAGATGAACCTCTTGATGCTATTTCCTTGTAACCTTTTCTTTTTTTTGGATTATTCAAAAGGTTTTTAAAAATTTCTTCAAGTTACATCTCATTCACAATCTCCTCCATACTCCTCCCTCCAGTCCCATCCTCCTACCCTCTTCCCCCTCAATCCCCCATCCTCTTCCCTTTTTTTAAGTTTAAGGTATATCTTTTTCCTCCCAACAGCTCCCCCTTTCAGTTCAACAAATGGTTCTTTCTCTTATAACAATAAATACAATACAGAACAGCAAAGATAAATAGGCCACAATTATGAGAATTATAAGGCTTAGCATACATTCCCAATGTCCAATCCATACTTGTTTGGCACCTGACTTTAACATGGAAAGATCTCCTTGTAACTTTTTAAAGTGAGTCACCCCAACCACCTTTTTCTTCATTTGTGAATCAACAATGGTATGGGGTCTGGTTTCATAACATGACTCTGTAAAGTAGTTAGTGGATTGGACTATATTCAGTAAATGCTAGAGACAATTCCTGTCACTGTGATCAGATACCTCATCTCCACCCTGGCCAGCAGAACACTGGGCAAGTGGTATGCAAACCTAAAGAGAAACACCCACTCTTTCATGGAAAAGTGTACAGAGAGACAAGAATTTTGCCAGAGTAGAAGAGATACGTGGATGAGTGTGGGCACATGTGCCTTGGGGAGCCAACCTGACACAAGTGTGGGACTGAGACATGCCTGAGACATGTTGGACATGAGACATGTCACAGGAGTTAGACTGCTTTCTCTCTATTCTGGACCTACATGCTCTGGTGTATGACCCTCACCTCCACCATCTCTGAGGACAATCACATTGTCTATGGCCAAATAATAGGATCAACTTCCTCTCCCGACAAGAACCTGCCTGGAAAGTACCTGGAATTCCTCTTCATGTAAATGAAATGTTCCCAGCACCTCAGTCCTAGCCAATAACGTACACCCCTCCTGGAAACCCCTACCCATTCCCCAAGATTTATATAGCCCTTGTTCACCCTGAATAAAGTTGAGCTTTCTCACGGAAGCTGTTTCCCTGAAGTCACCCATCTTGGCTGTCTGAACACTGCCTCTGCTCCCCTTCCCTTCATGGGTGGGCCGGTGGCCAACAACTCCCGAGAAAGGGGAGATGTATTTCAGCTCACAGGGTGAGCAGTGAGAGTGTTATAGAAGATTCAGATCTATTCAGCCAGCACTGCAGAATGCTTGGTTTCAGCAACTCCTCCTAAGACAAGATTTTACCATATGATTGAGTATGTGAATGCATTTATTGGACTCCTTCCCAGTATGTAACATGGAAGAGAAAGTTGCCATGTTGAAGGCAACACTTGCAGTAGTTCATGTAGGGCAGATTGCTGTGGAAAACTGTCTTATTTCTGATGTCCATCCCTGCTCCTTTCCCCCATATCTAGGTTCATTCTCGTTGTTCTTGGAAGTGAAAGTACCTATTGATTTACAGTGAACTGAGCATGCAGACTCGTGAATACCTTTTTATCTTTGACCTCAGACACAAAATGCTATGGCTACCAGTACTGTATCTGGCAGAGAACAAAGTCAAAATAGTACCAAAGTAGATGTGGGAGATGAAGCCTCTTTGTAGGACTAGGGAGTAAATCTTTTATCTATAAAAACTAGAGAAATCTGGCAGCCTGAATTCAAATCTCAACTTCAGCGATTTCCAATTCTTCACCTCTGTGAATCTGGACATAGCTGCTCCCACCTTCCACTCAGTAGTTTCCTTGTCTGGTCCATGATAAGAATCCCAACTGAAGTGCCCTCTGAACTGTCTTAGAATGTCCTTAATAAATGGTGGCTATAAGTAGAATTGCCATTTCCCCATATTTAGGCTCAATAATGTCACAAGTATTTACTGAGCTCCTGTGGTATGCTGGGGACATATTCTAAACAATGTATTTCATATTCCTACCAACCAAGTGAAATGTACTACTATTCATTCTTAAGTCAGTAGTGGAAAATGATGCTGAAGTACTTACTGAGGGGTTTTAGGTAGTAAGAATGGCTCCATTTCAGTTCTAAAGACTTTTCACCCCAAAACATGTGGTTTCCATAATCTACGAAACCTTTTATCATAACTCAAAACCCTAATTTTCTTGTTACTATAGCATTTGGTTTATTATCCATTTAAGTGGTTAACTTCTTGAATCTTTCATTTATAGGCTTCCCTATCAATAGGTGAGAAGCAGAGGGAATTTATAGTTATATTTCTGCAAATATGATATGGGGGTGTAAACCGTTATGCACTGAGCGTGATTGTTATTAGAATATCTGACAGACAGCTTGCTATTTTCTTGGCTGACTGTTAAGCCTCCAGAAAAGAGTTAAAGGCCTCCTTCCCAACACCATTCTTCTGAAACAATAATTGCCACAAAGCTCAGAAACTTCCTGTGCTTATGAGGTCATTAAAATATTATAATCAGAAAAAATACTGCAATGTGCAAATCTGAATGCAAATCACCTCTTTTTTAATTACATTATAGGTGTAAATTACCCCCAAGTGCCAAACATTCCTATCCTAGATTCCAGAACTCTGTTTTGCAATTATATCTTCTGGTGTGTCTTGCAATCTGACAGTAGCAACAAACGTGTAATAGCAATAATTATGAAGCCAGGCTGTGGTGCGCAGCTTAATTTAACATCTAGGATCAGCAGTCTATATTTGAAATGTAAAATCCAACCCTGTCAAACTTGTACCACCTCCTGAAGGGAAAACGCTTTTTGTGTTCACAACTACAGGGATGGGAAGCAATGGGAAATTTGAATGCAAAGACTGATGCTTTGGGAATCAGTGAGCAAGAAAGCAGTAGCAGGTCTAGTGAACTTGGGCTGCCCTTGGCTTTAGTTTGTTCATCTGCCTCATGGTGATAATATTGCTCTATCTAAATGGAATGACATCTTCAAAGTGGACATGAGAGCTATACACGAGATGAGAAGGCTAACCCTGTGTGACATGGTACTCACTGTTACATGGCTGGCTAGGAGAATAGAGATGGGCACTCTTCCCTGTACCGATCTTGGGTTTTCAGTGGACTGTTTTATTCTATGTTGTCATTTTGGGGTTCTAGATTCCTTCAATGTGTTTCTTTGTTGTAACCTAAGACTTAGAACTGCGTTTTGGCCAAACCATTTTGCAAGTCCTGAAAGAGGAAAAAGCACACAGTGTCTTTTCAAGGACAGGCTTGGGTAAGACATGCATCATTTGTGTTTATCTGCCAGTGGCAGGAACGAAGTCATATATATCAATCCAGGGAAGCCGACAGGTACAGTCTCTGGACACTTAGGATGGGCTCAACCAAAATTCTATTTCAGTAGAAGGATAAGAGAATAGATTTTGGTGGACAAATAATAAAAGTTTCCACTTTTGAGAGGTGTGGCTTTCAATATACTCCCACAGTGAAACACTAACACATTCGGAGTATCCTCCATGAGCCAGCAGGGTACACAGCCTGCCTCACTATCCTAATGGCTACTCAAGGGAGATACAGTAAAGATATATCAAGTGTAGCTGAATCAAAGGGTTCATAATGACAAAGCTAAGGTTGGAAATATATCATCTTGGCTGGAGAGAGAGAGAGAGAGAGAGAGAGAGAGAGAGAGAGAGAGAGAGATTCATATATCAATGCTCCCAAACACACCAGAATTCAAAAAGTCAACTGTGAAGGAATTGTCAGGACAAAGGGATAGAATGAACTGACTTCTAAGACTATGGCATCTTGCTTTTTTCTTTTTTCTTTCTCTAGAATACTTTATCTATTGTCCACTTTCTAGCTAAAATCTGTCTGCTGGGCCTCAGCTTCATTTCTCCTTCCTGAAAATGCCATGTATCTCTTCCCTTCTTTAGGTTCCCCCAGCACCATACTTGGCAGCACACTGTTCAGGGAGTGTTCTGGCCACTACTATTTCACATTACACATTGGCTATATCTTGTCCCTGCAGAAGGACTCCAGACTCCGAAAAGGTACCGACTTCTTCTTGCTGCTGGTTTACCTTTCTCACTTCACTCTCAGCATCAGAGTGAGGCTGTATGGCACTATCCCACTTCTGTCTCTGTAGGATGGTGCGGTCTGTTTTCTAAATAAACTAACTGCTTTATAACTAGACACAATGAAATAAATGGAATCGGAGAAAGTGTCAGAGACACGGATTTGGGATGCAGGGGAAGGGAAAGAGTTGGTTTGACTCTTGTCATTGACAGTTTCTTGAGTGTAGCTTTTGGCCTCTTGATTTCCTCTCAGGACACTTTCTAGAGAACTTTCATCCTCATATCCCAGAGTATAGGTCAAACCAGAAGTGCAAGTTTGAAAGAGTCAGAATTGTGGCTCTTTAAGAGTCTGTCTCGTGGTGGCAATGGGGCTTTTGACTTCTCTCCTCCGTGTCTCCATAAATTCCACTATACCTGGAAAGAAAGCTAGGGAGACTACATATCTCAGGATGTTATATGCACAGTCAACAGCCAATGGATACTTGTGATTAGACAGTACATGCTAAGGTAAAGAGGGTGGCATACTTGAGAGTCTATTTTAGTATTGGTCTTTCCCAATCAATATGAAGAAAAAAGTTGACTTGGTTTTCTGCTTCCCAAAGGAAAATCCTATGTTTAGGTGCTGTGTAAGCCACATGCTGGGCATCACACATACTTACCAACTCTGTTGGTTGACCTTTCAATTTTGTTTGGTGCTGAAGTTTAGATAAAATCATACATTGAATCTTCTATGCTCTGATTGGCATAGGGGGAGAGGCAGGAGAATGTCCTTTGGGACTGCTGATCATTGTTGGGGATCCTCGTGGGGAGCCTAAATCTCTGGTTTCAGAGGCTAAGAGGGGACATCTGGCTTGCAAACTAGCACTTTCCACTCCAAGCGGCAAGGGCAGTTGTAATGGGGTCAAATCACACACGGTCCAGGAAAGCAGAGAGCAGGGTACATGTCTTGGGTGATTTCTTCTTGGTGACTCGGTTATTTTAGAAAAATATGTGTGGGCTCTTGTTAGACATCTGGTAAAAATAGCAAGTGTCACATGCCAGTGTTGTTTAATTAGGCATTTACATCATATTTTATACTTCCAAAGCACTCAGATTTCCTTGTCAGGGATGAGGCTTTGTGAGCTGTATTCACAAGAGTAGTTTACTTTTACCTTGGGAGGGGGTGGCGAAGAATTAACTCTCAGTTGTCAGGGAGTGACGACTGGAAGCAGATCCTAGGCCCTGGCTCTTGTTAGCCCTTGTTTGGTGCTGTTTCCAGGAGTGGAAGAGAATGACAGCATTTGGACAAGAATACGGTTTTTTTTTTTTTTTTTTGAGAAATTAACAGAATCTTCAGGAACAACTGCAAGAAAATGGCTCATTTGCTCTAAAAACAAACAAACAGACAGACAGACAGACAAACAAAATGCTATCAAGGGGACAGAGAAATGGCTCAGTGGGTAAAAGCACTTTCAGTTCAAGCCCGACCACCTGAGTTCAAACTCTGGAAACCATAACAAGCCAGATGTGGTGCCTCACAGCCGACCCAGCACGGCCTTGGCGAGACCAGAGGTGAAGAGAAGCGAGTTGTCTGGAAGTTTCCACATCAACTAGACTGGAGTATGCAGAGAGACACTGCCTCAGAAGACGGAAGTAGAGAAGTACCTCCAGAAAATTGTGTTCTAAAATCTGCATGCCTACCATGGTATGGATGTACACACACACACACACACACACACGCACGCACGCACGCACGCACGCACGCACGCGCTCACACACATACATGCTCACATACCAAATTAATGAAGAGAGTCTATATTTGATTTAAAATGAAACATTAAGTGGGGATAGGATGTTTATAAAATGCAGGTGTCCTGGGGTGATTCTAAATATCGACTAAAGAATGCAATGCAGAAAGCAGATGCTCAGTGATACAAACATTTTCCTCCCTGGAACCTAATGTAATATTCAGGAACACTCAGAACTGTTTTTTATATCACTGTTTTTTTTAAATCTAGTTTACAATAATAATCCACTGACCAGAAAATTTCTTTCTTTAGGGCACTTCATTTAGAAATTACCATATTTTAAGCAAGCTGTTATCTTCACAGTTTGAAACACCTTTTCTAGTGCCTCAGATCACTAACATCACTGAAATGAAGAAAAAAAAATATATTCCCGGACCATGGCTATTGGTAATTTATATCATACCATTGATCAAAATATTTTCTAATTCACTGTTGTCAATTTCATCTGTGTGGTCTTCTATTTTTAATTTTCTTTCTTTCTAAAAATGTTTTTATTGGAACTGGAGAGATGGCTCAGTGGTTAAGAGAACTGGCTGCTTTTCCAGAGGACCAGAGTTTGGTTCCTAGCACCCACATGGTGACTCACGACCATATGAATAATCCATGTGGTAACTCCAGTTCCAGGGGATCTGGTGCCTTCTTCTGGACTCTGCAGGCACTGGGCACATGTGTGACACAGACACACATGTAAGCAAAACTCATAAAATAGAAGCAAATAAACAAAAACCAAAAAAAAATGTTGTTCATCAGGGCATCGTAATGAATTTCATTATATTTTCACAGGTCTATAAAGACGCATTGCATTCATGTCTCTCCTCTTCTCCCCCTCCCTCCCTCCCTCCCTCCCTCCGTCCTCCTCCTCTTCTTCTTGTGGTCTGTAAAATCAGCTTACAGGGGCATGGGTACTTTACAAGTTGCAACCACTAAAGGGGATCCAGAGCCCCCCACCCAGCAACAATAAACTAGATCATCAGGCAGGATGGGTCGTTTAAGGTCCTGCCTCCTCCTGACAGGATGTTGATTAACACAGTCTTGCACAGGTATTCACAGGTGCTGTGTCAGCCTCACTCATTTTTTATTCAATAAACTTTACTCATTCAGTCAATTAATTGGTTGCAATTCCCTGAAAGGTTTTCCTATAGACCTCAGGCTATGGAGTTCAGAATGTGTCTAACATGGGCTTCGATGTTGTCAGACAAGTTTCTGATGACGTAATATTTTAAAATCAATTAGCTGTGGAGTCTTCTTATGATTCAAGGCAGTGTTCATCCCATTTTTCTCTTTCAATTCCTGAAGACACTACAGTCTCCATTGGAAAATCAGAAGCAAGATCAAGTCTGGAGAAAATGGACTGGAAGAAGACTGGCAATGGCGATCTCTGGTTGGGAGCAGTCATTGGAAAGGTCAAAGGGTTTTAGGGCACTGTCTAAAAATTTGCTTCAACCTTATTGTCTTAGTGATCTTCCTTCTTGCTGTGTGACAAAATGTCCTGAAAAAGCAACATCATGGAGAAGGGGTCTATTTGGGCTCACAGTTTAAGGACACAAGTGCACCTTGGAGGATCAGTCACATCAGCAGGATCTTGAAGTGGTTTGTCACGCTGCAGCTTCAGACAGGAAGCTGAGAAAGGTGAATGATGTCGGTTCTCATCTTAGGTGACTCTAGATCCTGCCAAGTTAACAAGAAATACCAACTGTCATGCTTACAAATGGCAACAGAAGGTCATTGTTGCTCTTCTGATCTATAACTTAGAAAGCCAAGGTTCCGAGAAGTGTGCCACCATTTTTAAAGCAAGGAGCCAGAGGAAGAGCACATGTTCTTCACAGCGCGTATCCTACCACTGATGATTTCACCATCACTCTTGTTAGGATTCTGGAGTTGAATGGAAGAAACACAGGACAGATTGTTTTTCTGGTATCTTCCATTAGCTCCCTAAGTCCTCTTCTCTGGACCAAATGAAGTGACTAGATGAACGTGGATGTTTGGGTGTGCGTGAATGTGAGGGAGAGTTGGGAAGGTGGATGCAGTAGCTTTATGAGGCTACATAACTGACCATTTTGGGGAGAGTATCCATTTTTCCCCTTAGTGAGGCCATTTTTCCTTTCCATTGCTTCGGTGTTGGTGCTGTGACCACTGGCTAGTGCAATCTGCTCCTATAATTTGGCCACAAATCCACTTGCTAACTTTATTCTGAACATCTGGTGTACATCCTTTTGGAGGTTGCATCTTGTCATCTAGGACTATGACATTGCTATAAAGATCTCTGAGCTGGGAGGGCTTTGGGGAACTCCCAGAGCATAGAAGCCTTAATGACAACCTGACCTGAATGGACCCTAAAGACGGAACGAATTATACACCTGACTCTGCTTCCCAAGGTGACCCAGGGTTTAGAGAGCTGAGTGAGGGTTGAGCTTTCACTATCAACAGGCAGCAAAAGCCAACCATAGGTGACACATTTTGGTGAGCAATCTCTAACTTTTTTTCAAGCCTCAAACTTTCTGTTAGCTTACAATGATAAGCTAAAGACATTAAGTTATAAATGCAAGCTTAGCCCACACCCAGGATGCTCTGTGGACCACTATTAGTCCTCACATGTCTGAAATGAACTCCTCATCTTTCCCATTGCTCTTCTTTGCTCTGTCAATGCCACTGCCATTCCCCCAGTGAACTTCATTTGAGTCTTCTACTGTATTCTTGTTCTTTGGTCCTTTTGGAATGCTGTCAGCTAAAAGTGTTGGTCCACAAAAAAGTCATGGTTTACCTGGTATTAACTGTTAAGCAACTTTATAGACTCTTGGCACTGGTGTGTGTGTGTCTGTGTCTGTGTGTGTGTGTGTGTGTGTGTGTGTGTGTGTGTGTGTGTGTAAGCATGTGAGTGTGATCTGTTAAAGAACATCTGGTCTCAGTTTCTACATTAGATAACAGAGCAATTAATTGATTTGAGAAAAAGCAAATTCACTTAGAAAACAGTCTATTTGGGACCAAAATTCCTCTGATTCCCAACATAGGACTTTGTTGGTCATACATCACTTTTCTCCTGACCTCTAAGTTGCAGATTGTAGTGCAGGATGCACAAGTTCAGTGAGAGATGGAAGAGAGCCATGGTGGCAATCAGGAGTATAGCTGTATACACCTGTAAGTTCAGTCTGTGAATCAACTCACTCTTTTGTTAAATCTTGGGGAGTAGAGTGAGGTTAAAAGACCCAATTTTCTCAGTTTTTGTGGTGGTTTGAATGAAAATGTCCCTTTTGTTCCCAATTGGTGATGCTGTTTGGGGAGGTCTAGGAGGTTTGGCTTTGTTGGAGGAAGTATGGCATTCAGAATGGACTCTTGAGTTTTCAAAGCATTACATCATTCCTGGGGCCCTCTTTCTCTCTTCTTCTAGCTTGTGGTTTGAGACATGATCTCTCAATTTTCTCCTTTGTCTGTCTTCCCGTTATACCTCCCTGTTGTGGCAGACTCGTGTGGACCATTAGCCTAAATAAATAAATTAATTTACTTACTTTCTTTTTTTTCTTTCTTTCTTATTTCTCCTCCTACTCTTCTTTCTTTGTTTTTTCAAGACAGGTTTTTTTGTGTGTGTGTGTGTGTGTGTGTGTGCAGTCCTCCCAGAACTTACACTATAGACCAGGCTGGCCTCCAACTCACAGAGATCCACCTATCTCTCAAGTGCTGGGATTAAAGGCATGTTCCACCACCGACTGGCTAACTCTTTCTTCTTTAAGTTGCCTTGGTCGTGGTGTTTTATCACAGTGGCAGAGAAATCATGAATAAAGTTTTGTTTTGCTTTATGTAGAAGACCCTATTCATCAGCTAAGTGTGTTGCTAGATCTGACCTGGGCCAGGCAGTGCTGAGAGCTCAATACGAGGCTTGAATATTTGTGGGTATCAGATCTGGGGAATTCAAAGTCGATTTCATATTCTTCATCAAATTCATTAAACAAAGATACATATGAGTTAATAAAAGGACAAGCTTATTGAACAGAAAATTAGAATCAAGAACTGGAAGGAGTTTTAATGTATACCATTCAATCCAAACCTTCAAACTCTCAGATGAGCAAAGTGGGGCATAGCAAAGTCTTAGCCTTCTAAAAGCCACTTCACTTCTGTGCCTTTGAACCTGGGCTGTGAGCCTTGTTTCCCATCTCCTGACTTCATCCTGCTGGTCTTAAATTCAGTGGAGGAAAGAGCTGAATATGTTCCTGCAGAAACTGAGAAGTCACAAGGCCAACTTCAAACCAAGCAACAACAACCAATAACACATGCTCCTGTAAAACATAGCCTGGTCGCTGGGGGCAGGGTTGGTGTTAGGACAGTTGACAGAGTTTTTGTTTTATTTTGATTTTCACCAGGAAATTCCAAACAGTAGTCTATATTGAGAACAATATAGAACAATAAAGAACTACTCTTCAAGGAGCTGTCAGAGAGTGGGTGAGATGCCTCATAGCCTCTGAGGATTCTCTTGAATTGGAGGGGGCTGGGCGATATGCCTTTCTGGACAGAATTTTTCATAACTTTAATCATGCATCTTAAAGTCAAATGGAATACCCGACATGTTCATGTCCCTGGTCTCTTCTGCAGCTGCAATTTTTTATTTAATTGCAGGTTATGATTTGGAATTAAGTTAGTTCTTATTTATATGTCTGTGTTATATCTCAGTTTTAATACCAGACTTAATTAGATTTCAAGAATAAAGCTTATTTTGTTTTCCAAATAGGTTTACTCTTTGATTTAGTTATGTCATCAGAAAGTTAGTTGGTTCTGCCTAAATATATTCCTCTAATTAGAAAATAAGAAAAAATAGAAATGAAGCAGCGTCTCCAAACTACGAGAAAAGCAAAGGCCAAACAATGAAAAGCAAACATCCGTTTCCTTCACCCACTCTGCCCCACGACTGTTTGGGTTAATTCAGATAACTAAAGCACAGTGCTACAAGCTTAGGGAATTGCAAACAGCAGACACTTGCTTCTCAAAAGTCTGGAGGTCAGGAAGTCCAAGGTCAAGGTACTGTCAGACTCAGGGTCTGGTGAGGGCTCTGGCAGGGTCCTCACCTAGTGGAAATAGAGAGGGAGTGCTCTGCCTCCTCACATTGTCATTATTGGGGGTTTGAATTTCGACACATGTTTGTGGGGTGGGGAGAGATTGTAACATCCAATGTACAGCATTGTCTAGACAGGTGTGTGTGTGTGTGTGTCCTCGTGCGTGCATATGTAGGCGAGAGGACAACTTGAATGTTGTTCCTCAGGTGCTATACACACACCTTGTTTTTTTTTTTTTGAGGCAAGTGCACTCACTGCTCTGATATTTGCTAAGTAGCTAGACTGCCTGGCAAATGTGCTCCAGAGATCTGCTTGTCTCTACTTTTCTATCACTGGGATGACAATGTCCACAGATTATGGTGTCTGGCTTTTTTTTTTTCCTTTTTAAAGGAGAGTTATGGGGATCAAGTTTGGTTCTCATGTTTGCAAGTTAAGTGCTTTTCCAACTCAATTCTTTAATGCCTCTTCCTGTCTTGTAGGTGGACAATGAGTAGGGGTTTGGGGAGGGTAAGGTGATGATCAATGGCTTCCTCTTGGGACTGTCTCAAGAAGGAATGGATTGCCTTGAGCAGCAAAAGAACCTGGAGCTCTTGTCACTCCCACTCAGCTTCCTCTTGATTGCTCATATTTCTGACTGTAACCTGCTGCCTCATTAAATTCCACAGTTTACATGATTTTATTAATCTGCTACAAAGGAAAGCCAGGGCCAAAGCAGTTATCTACAAGCAGCCACAACATAGAGATAAACACCCGGAAGACAAATGGAAGTGCTCACAGAACCCGCTTCATTAGTTTCTAGGTTAATTGCTTGTCTCACAATTGAGTCTAATTGACTTCTTTCAGGCAAAGTCAACCTCTGAGCCTGGCTGTAAATCTGTCCTGTTCAAAACTCTGTAAGGCAGGAGCTCTGCACGTGGCCTGCCATCCTGAGGGACAGTTTGTGTGGTTGAGGACAGATCCAACAGTTATTGGGTGATATCTGAGAGTGCGCCATGAAAGGCTATCCAGTGTGGCATGTGAATAAAATTCTTCAGTGAGCCTTTAGATCTTACTAGCAGCAGATGTTATTTAAGGAAAACAAGAAGGGGGGAGGTCTGTGATGAAGAAAACCAGAATGCAGGGACAGTCACTCGACCCACCCTGATATAATCGGTGACTGCTGGGAATAAAGTAGTTGGGGAAGAAAGATATCTCAGAGCACGTTAGGATTCTAGCCATTTACTAGAAACCCTACGAAATGGAAAACTTCTAACATGTCACAATACATTCTAGTCAACTTCAGAATTTAATTTATATTTATTTATTTACTTTCTTATTTTTATTATAATGTTTATTTATTACATCAAGTTACATCTCCATCACAGTGCTCTCATTCTACCCTGCCACCCTCTCCTCCCTCTCTCACCCATCCCACTCCTCGTATGTTGAGTGTCTCTACAAACCAGCCCCTCTCAGTTCAACAGTCATATGAAAGCTAAGAGCTTCCTCTTGCATTAAGGCCCACATGGTAGCTCAACTAGGGCAAATTGTCCCATTGATAGGTAGCAAAGTCTATGTTCCTGATCTTTTTGGTGTGTTGGTTATAGGATGGTTATCCTGTATTATACGACTAAAATCCAATTATAAGTGAGTAGATTCCATGTGTATCTTTCTGAGTCTGGGTTAGCTCACTCACGATGAGCTTTTCTAGTTCCATCTATTTGGATGTGAATTGCATGATTTCCTTGTTTCTGATAGCTGAGTAGTATTCCATTGTGTAAATGTACCACAATTTTTTTTTATCCATTCATCAGTTGAGGGGCATCTGGGTTGTTCCAAGTTTCTAGCAATTACAAATAAGGCTGCTATGAGTTTAGGTGAGGATATGTCCTTGTGGTTTGGTGAGGAATAATTTGGGTGGATACCCAGAATTGGTATGGCTGTATCTCAAGGTATAGCTATTCCAAGTTTTCTAAGATATCACCAGACTGATTTCCATAGTGGTTGTACAAGTTTGTACTCCCACAATCAATGGAGGAGTGTTTCCCTTTCTCACAACCTCATCAGCATGTGCTGTCATTTGAGTTTTTGAGCTTAGCCCTTCTGACAGGTATGAGATGGAATCTCAAAGTCATCTTGAGTTGCATTTCTCTGATGATTAAGCATGTTGAGGATTTCTTCAAATGTCTCACTGCCATTAGAGATTCCTCCTTTACGAATTCTTGGTTTAGCTCTGTTTCCCATTTTTTGATTGGATTATTTGGTTTCTTGGTGTTTAAATTTTGAGTTCTTCATAAATTTTGGATAGTAGCCCTCTGTCAGAAGTGGGGTTGGTAAAGATGTTTTCCCAATGTGTAGGCTGCCGTTTTGTGCAAATGACAGCGCCCTTTGCCTTACAGAAGCTTTTCAGTTTCATGAAGTCCCATTTATTGATTGTTGGTCTTAGAGCCTGAGCTATTGGTGTTCTGTTCAGGAAGTTATCACCTGAGTTCAAGGCTTTTTTTGAGACAAGGTCTTGCTATGTAGTTCAGGCTGGATTCAGACTTGTGGTGATCTTCCTGCCCCAATTTCCCCAAGGAATGGGATGACAGGTGTATGCTACCACTCCCTGCTTTAAATAACATAAAATAAATAAGTTTAAATAACATTAACATTTAAAAAAACAATTTAATAATATTTACCTGGCAGTCCCCAACAGTAATTCTTCTCACTGATGCATTTACAATGTACAAAGGCCCCTTTCTTCGTTATTGCATTTACTTCTCTCAATATCCCTGTGATGTAATTTGTCCTGTTTCATAGAGGAGACTGAGGTCCAACTGATGTATCAAGGTGCGAAGGTGAGGAAGGTGAGAAACAGAAGGCCAGTCGTTCTATCACTGGGACCAGGGCTTTTCTTACTGTTCCTTGATCTGGACCTGCACTCTATCCCTCTACTTTGCTTCATGTCAGGTGGGAAGCCACTTTGGCCAGCATTTGCACTCCCAGTTTTGATTTTGATTTTTTCAGATAGGGTCTCACATATCCCAGGCCAATCTCATGCTTACTATGGAGTCCAGCACAGCCTTGAACTTCTGATCCTCTTGCCCTCTACCTCCCAAGTGGTGGGATTACAGACATGTGCAGTTTTATTCAGTCCTGGGGATCTGACCCAGGGCATTGTGCCTGCTACACTAACACTTTCCTGTCTGAGCCACATCCCCTACCTCTTGCATTGACTCTTCATGTCCTGTTTCATAAAGGAGACTGAGATCCAGATGATGTATCAAAGCATGAAGGTCAGGAAGGTGGAAAATCGTTCCTCCACTGGGGCCAGGATTTTTCTTACTGTCCTTTGATCTGGACCACTTCAGACAGCGGGCACTCTGTCCTTCTTCTGTGTCTCTGCAAATTTCTGCAGCATAACAGCTCAAATCTTGGCTGCACAGCAAAGTCCCCGAGGCCCTAGCCTCACTCTCAGGGATTATGATTTGATTTGCCCAAGATTCTGATTTAATTTAGCCTGGGTATCAATATGATTTAAAAAAATTCCCCTGAATGATTTTGATATTCAGCCAGCCAAGGTAGAAAACTACTAATCTATAGGAAAGGACTTGGGTATGCTAGGAATAAGTGTAAGGGAACTGGCCATTTATTGATTTTGTGTGTGTGTGTGTGTGTGTGTGTGTGTGTGTGTCTGTGTGTATGTGTGTGTGTCTGTGTGTATGTGTCTATGTGTGTGTGTCTGTGTGTGTGTATGTGTGTGTGTGTCTATGTGTGTGTGTCTGTGTGTGTGTGTCTGTGTGTCTGTGTGTGTGTCTGTGTGTATGTGTGTGTGTCTGTGTGTATGTGTCTGTGTGTATGTGTGTGTGTCTGTGTATGTGTCTGTGTGTATGTGTGTGTGTCTGTGTGTCTGTGTGTGTCTGTGTGTGTGTGTGTGTGTGTGTGTGTGTGTGTGTGTGTGTGTCTGTGTGTGTGTCTGTGTGTCTGTGTGTGTGTCTGTGTGTGTGTGTGTGTGTGTGTGTGTATGTGTCTGTGTGTATGTGTATGTGTCTGTTTGTGTGTCTGTGTGTATGTGTCTGTGTGTGTGTGTGTCTATGTGTGT
>CAJQZJ010032201.1:2262641-2289120 GCA_907164525.1 Lophiomys imhausi | reverse complement strand
ATTGAGATGTAACTTGAAGAAATAAAAAATAAATTATTAAAAAAAAAAGAATCCTGCATGAACTTTAACTTCTTCCTTAGACTAGATTTTCCCTCTTCTCATCCCAAAATTGATCTTCATAAAACACTATAAATCTCATTCCAGGAGATTTAAAGCATCCATCTAAGGAATCCAGGGACAACTGGACAACTGAAACCTCAGAAGAAAACAGATCAGACACCAAAGAAGACAAGTAGCCCAGACGATCCAGCCTCAAAGACTTCTTCAATAGCTGTTTCCTCAAAAGTCTACAACCAAAACAACTCAACATGGCTAAGATTGTTCAGCTCCACAGACTGTTCCAGCCAGAACTTCAGTAAAGCCCTGAACTTCAACTTCTGTCTACCAACTTCTTAGGACATTTAAATAGCTGAGCACAAAATGACTGAATATCAAATGATTCTATTAACATGCTTAACCATTTCTCAATTCTTATTTGGGCCCCAAACAGGTTTACTATGTGCAAATTCAGCAGGAAGTCATTTTAAGAGAGTGACATCCTATTTTCAGAAGGTGGGGTGGGTGAATTTCCCCCCTTTGGTCATTTGATGGGTTATAGATACTTGTTGTTATTTAGGGGGAAAGATTACAAGCTGTTAAATGGTCTTGTTAAATAGGTTTTGAAGGTTAGACCCAGGGATTTCTCTCTTTTTCTTTTCTGTATCTTTCTTTCTCTCCTATGTAGGGGTGAAAAGACTTGAGAATAAAATGGGATATAGTCATAATATAGAAATGATAAAGAAAAAAGGACAGATTATTGAATATGCTCTTATACCTTTGATTATTGATACAAAAATAAGATTATTGAATATGCTCTTATACCTTTGTATATTGATACAAAATTAAGATTATATTTGGCTAAATCAGTATTGATCTTTGTATATTGATACAAAATTAAGGTTGACTCTTTTTAAGGTATTGTACCTAGTAATTCTTAAAAATGAAATGTGAAGTTTTGGCCTTTTGTTAGCAGCTATCATAAACTGTTTAGGATAATTAAGAAATACAAACTAATAGTCATTCAAGCATGTCATTTTGTTAGGTACTAGGGCAGTCTATCACAGTTATTTTCTAAGTTAATAAAAAATTAAGTTGCTAAGAGACAAGTGACATTTGCTTATCCAAATATAAGGAGATAGATAGGTGGTCTTCAAAAACCTCAAGAGATCTGCAGAATATGACATTCAAAGATGTTTTCTTAACTTAAGATTCTTTTGATATTGAGACATGTCAGCTCCTGACAGCACCCCTTATTCTACTCCAAGTAGAAAATGAGCATTGAAGAATCTTCAATTGGAGATGGTTTAATTAGTGGCAAGCCTATCATTTGACAAGAAAAATCCCTTGCTTCAACTGTAGACAGAATGCTGTCCAAAAAAGGACAAAACTTGGAAGCAGTAAGTTGACAGCCTAGCTCTGCCAAGACAGGGTAGGTAAGTCCTTCCTAATTCCTGCCTTACAATCAATGTCTGTCAGAAAAAATGGGGCCAAATGGCTGAAGATTGATGCTGTAATGTATGGAGAGAAATTAGTAACTGTCCAGGCAGCTACTGGTATGTCATTTCTTAGTTTTGGAAGCTGTTGTCCCTGTACTTCCTGTATAATCAAATATATTTATCCCTCTCAGGTCTCTGGTGTGGTTGAAGATTAGATAGCTAGAATCTAAAGTTAAATTTTGAGATGTTTAGGAATTAAGAGGGTTTTCTGGCTCTAAAAAGATAGTTTTTAAAATTGTGATGCAAGTTAAGATGGAAGCTTAGTTGGATATAGAACTTTAAACTCATGGAGATGGTTGGATAGTAGAATGTTAAAGTCAGTTGCCAAATACATATGGACTGGACATTGTGGATGTATGTTAAGCCTTATAATTCTCATAATTGTGGCCTCATTATTTCTGTTGTTTTGTATTGAATTTGTTGCTATAAGAGAAAGAGCCATTTGTTGGACTGAAAGGGGGAGTTGTTGGGGGGGGGAAGATATACCTTAAACTTAAAAAAAGGAAGTGGAAGGGGGGATTGAGGGGGAAGAGGGTGGGAGGGTGGGACCAGATGGGGGAGTAGGGAGGGGATTGCGATTGAGATGAAACTCAAAGAAATAAAAAAAAAAATAAAATAAATAACATAAAATAAAACTTTTAAAAAAAGAAAACAACAAGTAGATAGATGAGCTGATGGATTTTGGGGTAACTGTAACACAAGATAAGAAAATAGACCATTGAGATTGTCATAAAAAAAACACTATAAATCCCAAGCTCCACTTTAATGTGTGCTGTAGATTCCAGGAAGTAGCAGATAACTGAGTGGAGATCTCATGCCAGCTGTACAGGTGTCATCTGGAGATGCACCCTTGTGCCTGATGGATGTAGGGGTTGAAGATAGAGGGTTCTGATTCTGCTCAGGAGAAATGAGAAGAAGCAGCCAAAGAACTAGCTGCAGTAAACCAAGGGATTTAAACATGTGATCGGGAAGAGTAAAAAGCGAGAACATACAGAATAAAAGAAGAATAAAAAGGGTGAAGCCCATGAGGTACTGAGAGATAATTGCCTACCTCATCTCAGTAGCTTTGGAAGATAGAAAAGGCAGAAACTAGGCTTCAGTGGGTTGTGGAACCTGTGAGAACTTAAGCAATAAAGATTTTGAGTGTAAATAGCAGTTACCCCTCTTAGGGTCTGTCTATATAACTGATTGCCTCCTCAGGACATTCCCTTCCTTGGTAGAACACCTGTGAGGGGCAGTTCTGAGCAAAGCAGACAGGGATGGGGCTGAAGGGGAAAGTAAAGCTGGGGTTGTTAAAAAATATTGTTGTATGTCTTCAAACGCTTATGGGAGAATCAGGTAGAGAATATGAACTAGGAGAGAGAGTAGATGACAGATAAGATCCATAGTGAACCAGACTTCGGAGCATAGAGGGATTTGGCCTTAACTAGGAAGAAGGAAGATGCAGTAGTAGACATTGAGAAGGGTATGGTTGGAGCTAGGCTGTAGGTTTTTTTTTTTTTTTTAGTTTTTCGAGACAGGTTTCTCTGTGTATCCTTGGCTGTCCTGGACTCACTTTGTAGAC
This sequence comes from Lophiomys imhausi, assembly GCA_907164525.1. Taxonomy (NCBI): domain Eukaryota; kingdom Metazoa; phylum Chordata; class Mammalia; order Rodentia; family Muridae; genus Lophiomys; species Lophiomys imhausi. The sequence continues at coordinate 2,286,021 of CAJQZJ010032201.1, read as the reverse complement.
CACGCTGGCCTTGAACTCACAAAGATCCGCCTGCCTCTGCCTCCCAAGTGCTGGGATTAAAGGCGTGCGCCACCACCGCCCGGCTGGCTGTAGGTTTAAATGCAGACGGCAGGCAGTTAGGAGCCCATCTTAGTAGCTCCAAATTGTCTGTGAGGAGAGAGATGAGATTGTCCGCTGACAGTGAGGGAAGGTTCAAGAGCTGGTTGGTTTGGCTGTAAAGGATGTCAACACTTCGCCGAGTAGAGTGAGAGGAAGGATTGGTCAGACATGTCTGGGAGTGGGAACTCTGTGCTGAGCACTGCGTGAGCTTGGAATCAAGACTTGGTGGCACATTTTGGCCACATGGTCCAAAGTACCACAGTTTCCTGCTTTCTGATCACTTGAGAAGAACACACGAAACAGTGACCAGAGCACTTTGCCTCAAAGACATTGCAACTTTAAACACACACCCATGAGTTCAGCTTTTGTCTTCCAGGTCACTGATTTTGGTGTTCGGTTATTTTTGATAAATTGTTTTTAAAAATTATCTTTAATTAAGTAATTAATTAATTTATGTGTGTGTATATGTGTGTGAGAAAGAGACAGACAAAGAGATAGATAGGTAGATAGATAGATGATAGATGATAGAGTGAGTAGGGTGTGTACCTATATGCATGTGGCTGTGGAAGCCAGCAGTCAATATCAGGTGTCTTCCTAAGTTGTTCTGCACTTTAGTTTTTAGAGATAAGGTCTCCCACTGAACCTGGAGCTCACTGATTGGTAGACTGGCTTTGCAGTAAACCTCTGGGATCCATCTGTCTTTGCCTCCCAATGTTGAAATTGTAGCTGTGCAATGTCATGTGTGGCATTGACATGAGCTCACACTCAAGCCCTCAGGCTTGTGCAGGTGCAGAAAGCAGCTCACCCACCGAGCCGTCTCCCCAGTTCTGCTTTTTGAAAATTCTTAGTACTAAAAAAAAAAAAAAAACCCCCCCCAAAAAAAAAAAAAAAAAAAAAAAAACAAAACAGAAAATTCTTAGTACTAAGCTGTTTTATTTGCAGAGTAAGCTGTAGTGCATAAAAGTGTTTGCATTCATCTCCTTTTCCTACTCAATCTTTCCGGAGCGGGTAATGATATTCTCCACTTATAGTAACTAAATGTTCACAGAATGAACGGAATGATCAAAGTCATGATGGTGGTAAGGGTCTAGGCAGGGACATGGGTGTGGGGCTTCTCTGTTTGAAACTTGTAGTCTTTCATTGATGTACATTCCTGGATCTCAGACAGGAGCTAGATTTGGTCTCGTTTTTAATAGATGAGTTTAATCAGAAACAAGTCATTTGATGCTTTTCATTTTATTTCGCTTTGTTTCATTTATTTGCATGTTCCCTTGAACTTCAGTTCATTATTCACTGGGATGAATCCTTTCTTGCAACCTGAACAGTGCCAAGCTTCAAATAGCAAAGGAAAAAGCTGACTTATGAAAGTGAATGTTAAGCCCCTTCCATGAAGTCACTCCTGTCTGTGATTTGTCTGAGTTATGCCTACGGTAATGTGGTAACTGGCACAATTTCAGTAGCTATAATATCTCTTCAATTACAGCTGGCTAAAGATTACTTAAAGCCCCCGCTCTTCCATGCATCAACATGAGACTGCAGGGAAGAGAGATTAGTTATCCTTGTCTGTGCTCACACGTCATGTGCCACTGACACTTTTCAGAAGTGGAGGCTATTCCAAAAGCAAGAAAGACAAGTAGACACCCAACAAATTAGGTTCCAGAGTTTTTTTTAAATCATTAAAGCTCAAGAGCTTCAAAACACAATAGTCAATAAAACGCTCAACTTACACAACATATATTACGGTTTGTTCAAAACAAAGTTCCTGTGCACAGTGGTGTTTGAGCTTGTCGGTGAAAAAGGAAGCAACTCAGCATCGTCATTAGTAAGAATAGAACCTTCTAGTGGGCAGGACAGACTCATATCTAAGTAATTGTAGCTTATAGGTTCATGCGTTTGACTTCTTGGTCTCCCCGGAGTGGCACTGATTTGGGAGGTTGTGGGGTTAGTGACTTGCAGAGATGGTCACTGAGGGCCATTGCAGAGATGGTCACTGAGGGCCAGCCTTTGAAGTCTCATTTCCAGTTCAGCCCTCTGCTTCCTGCTCTGTCAAGATATGAGCGGTGGCAGCTGCTCTGCCGTGCCTTCCTCTGCAATGACAACTGTATCCCCTCAAAGCCCAAAGCCACTCCTCTCTGAAGCTGCTTTGTCAAGCAGTTTTTTAGGTTTAAAATGTGGTCATAGAACTTTGAATGTTTTAACTTTTACTCTTCTCTCATATGTACGTCCCAACCATGGTTCCCCTCCCCCCACCTCCCCACTCCTCCACATCAACCCCTTCTTTGTTTTCCTTAAAAAAAGAAAAAATAATAGAAAGAAATAGAAGAACAGATCTCCCATGGAGATCCACTGAACATGGCCTAGCAAAATACAGTAAGAATGAGGACAAACCTTTATATCATGGCTGGATGCGGCAACCCAGAAGGAGAAGAAGGGTTCCAAGTGAAGGCAAAAGAGTCAAAGACAAACCCCATTCCCATTTTTGAGAGTCCCACAAGAACACCAAGCTACACAACCATAGAGCATACGCACAGGGCCTAGCTCAGACCCATTCGAGTCTGTGATTGTCTCTTCAGTTTCTGTGAACCCCCATGGGTCCTGCTTAGTTGATTCTGTGGGCCATGTTCTGATGGTATCCTCAATCCCTCTGGCAGCTCCTACAGTCCTCCCCCACTCCCCTGACTCCTCCTAGTCTGCATCTGCTTTCTTTTTTTAAATTTTTTTTATACTTTATTTTTTTTATTTCTTCAAGTTACATGTCAATCACAATCCCTTCCCTACTCCCCCCTCCTGTCCCACCCTTCCACCCTCTTCCCCCCCAACAGCTCCCCCTTTCAGTCCAACAAATGGCTCCTTCTCTTATAACAGTAAATACTATACAAAACAACAGAAATAAATACGTCACAATTATGAGAGTTAAATGGCTTAGAATACATTCCCAATGTCCAGTCCATACATATTTGGCCCCTGACTTTAACATTCTACTATCTAACCATCTCCATGAGTTTAGAGTTCTATATCTGACTCAGCTTTCATACTAACTTGCATCACAATTTTAAAAACATCTTCTTAGATCCAAAACACCCTCTTGATTCCTAAACAACTCAAAATTTAACTATGAGACTCTAGCTATCTATTCTTCAACCACCTCAGAGACCTGAGAGGGATAAATATATCTGATTATGTAGGAAGTGCAGGGTCTGCATCTTCCAAAACTAAGAAATGACATATCAGTGGCTGCCTGGACAGTTCCCGTTTTCTCTCCATACATTACAGCATCAATCTTCAGCCTTTTGGTCTCGTTTCTCTGACAGACATTGATTGTAGAGCACGAATTATGAAGGACTTACCTACCCTGTCTTGGCAGGGTGTCGAACTTCCCTGCTACCAAGTTTTGCCCTTTTTGGACAGCAGTCTGTCTACAGTTGAAGCAAGGGGTTTTTCATGCCAAGAGATAGGCTTGCCACTAATTCAACCATCTCACACTGGAGATTCTTCGATGCTCATCTTCTACTTGGAGTAGAATATGGGGTGCTGTCAGGAGCTGACATGTCTCGATATCAAAAAAATTTTAATTAAAAAAATCTTTGATTGCCATATTCTGCAGATCTCTTGGGGTTTTTGAAGATGCCCTATCTATCTCTTGTATTTGGATAAGCAAATGTTGCTTGTCTCTTAACTTGATTTCTGAGTAGCTTAGAGAATATCTCTGATAGACTGTCAGAGTAGCTAACAAAATGACACGCTTGCATGACTAGGAGTTTGTATTTCTTAACTATCCTAAACGGTTTAAGATGGTTGGTATCAAGAGGCCAGAGCTTCACATTTCATTTTTAAGCATCACTAGGTACAATACCTTTAAGAAGCATTACCTTTAATTTTGTATCAATATACAAAGATCAATACCAATGTGGCCAAATGTACTCTAAATTTTGTATCAATATACAAAGATCAATGCCTATGTAGCCCAATACAATTTTAATATTGCATCAATTTACAAGGGTCAATGCCATTGTGGCCAAATATAATCTTAATTTTGTATCAATTTACAAAGATCAATACAGATGTAGTCCAATACAATCTTAATTTTGCACAATATACAGTGGTCAATACCACTTTAGCCAAATATAATACTAATTTTGTATCAACATACATAGGTATAAGGGTATATTCAATAATCTGTCCCTTCTTCTTGGTCCTTCCCATACTACGTCTATGTCCCATTTTTCTCATCTGTGCACTCCTACATAGGAGAGAATGAAGGATACAGAAAAGAAAAAGAAGGAAGTCCCTGGGTCTAACCTCCAAAATCCATTTAACAAGACCATTTAACAGCTTGTAGTCTCTTCCCCTAAATAACAAAGTTTTTTGTTATCCATCAAATAACCAAAAAAGGGGGAGGGGGGAGAAACACCCTCCCCACCCTCTGGGCATGGGACTTCGCTCTCTTAAAATGACTTCTGGCTGATTTGGGTTGTAGTAAACCTGTTTGGGGCCCAAACCAGAATGGAAAAATGGTTAAAAATGTTAATACAATCCTTTTATGTTCATTCCTTTTGTGCTCAGCTGTTTAGATGTCCTAAGATGTTTGTAGACAGAAGCTGATCTTCCAGGCTTTACTGAAGTTCTTGCTGGGGCAGTGTGTGGAGCTGAACGATCTTAGCAATTTTGAGTTGTTGGTTGCTCATGATGCCCCTCTGGCAACACCTGGGCTAGACACTTATCTATGAATGCAGTAGACTATCATTAGGAATCTTTTCATTCACTTTTTATTTTTGCCAGTCATGTTTGGTTCTATGCTAGGTCTCCAGGATATCCAGCCTCTGGTTACTGGTCTTCCAGGCAATTTCAGGCATGTGTTCCCTCTCAGGTAGTGGGCCACAAGTTGGACCAGTCATGGTTTGGCCACTCTGTTAAGTTCTGCATCACCATTGGTCCAGCATGTCTTGCAGGCAGGACAGATTGTAGGTTAAAGGTTTTGTGGCTGTGTTGATGACCCTGTCCCAGTGTCAAGAAGTTTTTTTTTTTTTTTACAACTATGAGAAAAGTAACTGATAAAGTGACCAATAATATACTAGGTCTATATCGTACCCCTCTACTGTAGCTCAGAAGGTGTGTATAAAATGAAAAGTTAAAACTGGTTTATACTATAGTGTAGTCAAGGAAGACCTTTATTCTATTGTGTTTCTCTTCATTTTGAAAAAGATTTATTTTATTATAAAGTCTCTCTCTCTCTCTCTCTCTCTCTCTCTCTCTCTCTCTCTCTCTGTGTGTGTGTGTGTGTGTGAATTTGTACATATGACTTCTGCTGCCTCAGTCACCCAGAGTTCAGAAATCTTGGATCTCATGGAGCTGAAGTATACAGATGGTTATGAGCTGCCTGAAGTGGGTGCTGGGAACCAAACTTGGGTCTTTCGTGAGAGCAGTATGTGCTCTTAGTCACTGAGCCATCTTTCTAATCCAGACATTTTCATTCTAAAATAATAATTTATTTCACTCATACAATGAAAAGAAAGGATGGCAATATATGATTCCACTTATGAGGTCTCTAAGCAGAGACATATACAGATTCAGAAAACAGAACACTGGTTTTGAGGGCACAGGAGAGGAAAGTAGTGGATGATTAGTGTTAAATCTTATATAGACTTTGGTTTAGCAAGGTAGAGAGCCCTGCATATAAAGAACTGTGACATTGCAACAATATGAATGTATGTACTGTTGCTGAATTGGACAAAAAATGGAAGAAACAATAAATTCTTTGTTATGTGCATTTTTTATCAGAATGAAAATGATAAAAATGTTGAGAAAGTAACAGTCAGTGTATATCCATCAAGAAATATAGATAATGTATTTTATTGCATCTTTAGTTTTTCCTCATTTAAAGGTAACATGATTTTGAAATAGGGCAAATAAATACTTCCTTTATTTTGGCTTCATAGCTTCCCTCACTTTTTCTCTCTCTTGGGATGTGGATGCTGTCCTAAAGTTTAGATGCAGGGTTCCTGGGCAGTGATAAGATACTTATACTATTGTCAGTGTCTTTGGTCCAGGGATCCCCAGAAACACACCACAGAGAAACCTGAACGGCACATTCTGTGTGTTGTGTATGGATAAAATGTCTCCTAAAAGCTCACACACAGTGTTCAGAGGTGGGGCTTACAAGTTGCTTAGATCAATACATTGACAGGTTCATAATTTGATGGACACTTTAGAAAGTGCTGGAAACTGCAGGAAGTAAGATCTAGCTGGAGGAAACAGCCCAAAAATTCGTGCTCCTCAGAGGATCTATTTTGTCTTGCTGTCTCTGCTTCTTGGCACCATTATCTCCATCATGATGGTTGCTGAATTACAGGCCAGGAAACATAGGCTGAAACCTCTGAAACCATGAGCAAAAAGAAACTTTTTTTTTTTCTTTCCCTCACAGATATTTTGGTAATGGAAAGCCACCAACACAATGGACAAAAGAGGACGTATTGTGGCATTGGCTCATGTTAGGTGATGATGAGGCAGGTTTGAGAAATCAGGTCTCTACTTTAGGTAGGATGCTTTTCAGGAGTGGTGATGTGTCTATGACTAGGACTCTAAGAAGAAAACAGGGATCCTGGGAGCGACACTAAAGCTGCAGTTGTTTGGGAAATAAGATGCAAGCATAGACAGTCAATTTTTTTGTGGTTTTGAAAATGCTCATATTTTTGCTTATGTTCAAATGCAAGTCATGGAGTAGTGTTTTTTTGTCATGGTTCATGGTGGCCTTGGAAAGGCCTTGGTAGATGCTGATATTCTGGAAAGTGAAATAGAAGAAGAGGGTGTGAGTGCCAGATCACCTCCCAGGGGTCAGAGGCTGTGTGCTCTTCGTCACTATGGATTTGTGCATCATAAGCACACCCCATTGTTATTTTCACGTCTTTTTATAAATGAACGATCACACTGTAGATACACAATTCTGAAACTGCCTGTTTTACTCAACTTCATAGTGTGAGATCAACCCTGATATCAGAAGATTGGTTCATGTCTCTTTTTCTCTGTTTGTATTGAGCTGAAGAGGGTTATGATACTTCTCGTTCATTAAGAACGGTGCTGAAACACCTAGTTCAGAGTTTCAGAATAGTTTTTCAAAGAAAACAGGTGCCAGAAAGCAAGGCAGTACTCAACAACATTGAAGGACATAAAAATCAGGATGAAGGATTACTTTCTTGCAAAAATCTGGGACAATGTGGGCAATAAAATAGTGATAGTAACTGTAAGATTATAACACATAAAATAAAATGAAAATTTTTATTTTAGGTTCATTTGCTCTAAATAAATAATTGAATATTGCTGAATGCTCATTCAGGCTACAAATATTTTCACTTTGTTCAGCTTTCAGCTATGCCACAGTATAGTTTTTATGTGGTGATTTTTATTAAAATTTTCTTTCATGGCTGTATTTCATGAAAGAACTAAGAAATCATTGACTGCTCATAAAACATAAAAACATGTTCATACAGGGTTTTAGGATTTTGTTCTTCAGATCAAGATCACCAATAAATCTGTAAGTTGTTTTTGTTTTTGATATAAAGAAAGGGATTTAATATCTTGTACCCCTGACACAATGGTAACCACTTGTCACAGCAGAAAAGAATGCATACACTTTATCAGGCAAAATTTGGCTTCTAGATTTGACTATGTTAAACAAAAACAGCTTGTAAGAGACATGAATCAGATCTCTTAACATTAACCTGAATGTTTGCTAGTAAATTTTATTCTGAGCTATTGATGTATTTACCTGTCAATTGATTACTATGTTTTTGTTAAAATCTATATAAATCTATATTAAAACTGGTCAAGTTAGCCGGGCGGTGGTGGCGCACGCCTTTAATCCCAGCACTTGGGAGGCAGAGGCAGGCGGATCTCTGTGAGTTCGAGGCCAGCCTGGTCTACACAGTGAGTCCAGGACAGCCAGAGCTGTTATACAAAGAAACCCTGTCTCGAAAAACCAAAAAAAAAAAAAAAAAAAACTGGTCAAGTTACATTACTATAATTACTCAATATTCTTGGGTCTTTTGGTCTCATGACTTCATGTGAATTTAAGTGTTGTGGTATATTCTATGAAGAAATCCAAGAGGACTAATTGGTTTTGCACTGGCCGTGTGTATGTCAATAATCATTTGACAAGTGTTTTCATTTATAGTGCTGAAATCTCTCTCCATTTATTTAAATCTCACTATGTTCATTTTATAGTTTTCTCCATCACTATTTCATAATAATCTGTGAGATGTATATCTTGCTATTATGTTAGTTGGGAATCACCTGACTTCCTAAGGGACACTTTCTTTCCAGTGTCTTAAAATTTTTTATCTGTCTGTCTGTCTATCTATCTGTCCATACATCTGTCTATCAATCATCTCTCTGTGTCTGTCTGTCTGCATATGTGTGTACCATAGCATGTACATGGAATTCAGAGGAAAATCCATGGGAATTGACTTTCTCCTTCTACTATGTAGGTTCCAGGGACCAAATTCAGATCACCAGCTTGGTAGGAAGCACATTTGCCTACTCAGCTGTCACAACAACATACTCCAGTGTCTTAAACACATAGGAACCAGCTCTCTTAAACAGAAAAAGACCAGAAGTTGACTGTTGTTGTTGTTGCAAAGACTCAAAATCCTGAGGATGAGATATATGTGAATCTTGGTTCCTTTTGTTCATGATCCTTAAGTGGTGTCTACAGCCTGTCAGGATGTCTGAATCCAAGGGTCTGGAATGAAGAGACACAGAATGGTCAGAAGATATTTGTGGGTGCTCTTGTCTAATGGCTTTTTTATGTCTAAATGACAAACTCCCAATTGGAGAGATGCTGACAGTAGTTAGCCAAGTGGAACTATTTTACCCTGAGTGAAAAAAGAGCTGTCTTCTTAGGCAAACAACAGTAACACAAATATAAGATGCATATAGTATTTGTGTCCTAACTTATTAATTTTTTATTGTTATTTTGAGCATCTTTCATAAACCAACTATTCCAGCCCATTATTGGGTCTTTACATTTCATTTTCATTTAAGGAATTGATATGGTTTACATTCAGGTAAACTTGCCCTAGATCTGAGCTATAAATATGGTTTTGGAATTCCCAAAGACTAAAAAACACATACAGTTCTTATTTGGCTTGAAGAACACATCAAAGAGAGTAAATGAAAAAATGGAGAGTATTATGGGCTGTCGTCAGAAAGTAGACAGGACCCTGATCTTCAAGGATGTCTTAGGCAATGGCGAAGAGGCTGCTTATAGCCTGTGTTCACCAGGAAGGCACAGGACACGTTTACACAGTGGAGTGACATGTGGCTGCTGTTATACTGAAATGGTCACAGTGAATATCCTTTAGATAGATTCCACCTCCAGCAGAAATAAAGCAGCCTGGCCCCAAGGCTGTCACTCTGCCTAGCAAGTGCTCACAGGCACAGAACCAGCTTGATGGCTATGGAAAGGGTTCATACAGTCTGTGTGTGGAGCCCACAGATTTTGTTTTTGGATTTTCCACTTCCACCCATTTTTATTGCTTGGATGTGATTCCCTGGAGTCAGATGCTCAGAGTAATCACTGTAATTTGTGAATTTCCTTGCATGCATACACTCTGCTAATTTGGCAAAACTGTTATTTTTTTCTCATTTGCCATCCATGGGCACAAGCACAGCTCAGAAGCTGCATTCTATAATTACTTTTCTGGATTAGAGAAAAGAATGAAGAGACTATTTGATTTAATATATAGATTTCAAAAGCTATTGTGTTAGAGTTTAAAAGCAGGCCAAGGAAAGGACTAAATGGAAGTCTGTAGCTCAGGAATTCTGAAAAGGTCTTGACCTCCTGCATCTCTTCCACAGATTGCCTTAGTGCATTAAGGAGACTGTTTAATGTTTTTTATTTTATTTTTTCTGGTTGTCTTCCTGTTGAGGTATTAAACCCTCACTGCTATGTTATATATCCATTTATTAATTTACTTTCCCATTAACATATTTCCTGATCGCATAAAGAGGAAATGACTATTTTAGACACCGGTTTCATTAACTCCAGCAAAGTCCTTAGAGGGTAACAAGGGACTGAGCCCATTATTTCTGGAATAAAGAGATAGATGAGTAGAAGAATGAATTAGTGAGGTGTAAAGACTGAAAGAGGCCCTCGTCCTGGAATTCCCTCCTCTGGGTCTGCAGAGGGTTTTGGACCTACAATAAGAACACATACTGTGGAGCAGTGATAAACGAAGCCAAGACATGGAAAAAATCAGGAAGCCATGGGAAGTCATGTTTGTGTTTTAGGAAAGGATTATTGCCCTATCCACGGAGAACAGTATAGATGCTGTGTTCAAGCTTTAAATATATTTATATATATTTAATTGATATAGTTTTCATTTAATTGTAACCAGCATATGAAGAGTTGTAGCTAATTGCCTAGTTCTAATGAATAGCACACAAGACCTCAGTCCCAGTTTAAGCCTGAGAAGGATTGATTCTCAAACCAATGTTTGCTTGTAAGTCCACAGATACTTGCTAGATAAGTCCTAGAAAAAAAGGGGTCCCTAAAAGAAGAGACAGCTGGAACTGGGGTAATGGCCCATCTGGTCAAGTACTTAGTATGTAAACATGTAAGCATAAGGATTTAAGTTTGATCCCCAGAACCTATGATACAAAAAACTGAGTGCAGTAGATTGCTCTTATTGTCTTCCATGGCTTAAAAACCTCTTGGGAGCCGTGTGGTCTCACATTGGCCAGCACTCTACTACCACTCTTGCCAGACATTGACATGCACTGTAGTGCCTGTTGGACAGTGCAGTTTCTGTCATCTCTTGCTGTGCTCAAGTGCAGTGGCAATGGCAAGCGTCTGTAATCCCAGCACAGGGGAGGCAGAGACAGAAGAATCCCTGGTGCTCACTGGTCAGCTAGCCTAACTGAACTGGTCAGGTCAGCTCCAGGAAAAGTGAGAGACCCTGTCTCAAAATCCAGGTGGATGGTTGCCAAGAAGCAACATATGTGGTTGGCTTTCCTCACATGCACGTGTACCCATGTGCATGGGGTGCATGCGTGAGTGCACATACACACAGAACTGACGTGTCATTCAGGGATGATTCACCAGTGGTCTAGGTGATGGTAATGTCCTCCTGTGTGGGATATTGAGATAAACTCAGCCTCAGTATATAGATGAAAGTGATTCAAGATGACGTGCTTAAGCAGAATCATCTTGGAATATTGCGTGGGAGCGGAACATCATTACAATGAAGTCAGGAGCTAGAAAGAAGGTCCGTGTAAAGGATTTACAAATGAGTGACAGCTGAAGAAATGGCCTGCTGCCATCTGAGAATGTATGCAGTGGAAGAAGGTCAGGCAAGGACAGTTCTCAGTTATTAGTCTCTGCAGCTAGGTACTGGGGAGAAAGCAGGTTTTAGAGAGGTGAGTAAGTGGAGGGTACAAATGAAAGAGCCAAGTCTACATGGCTCTTTCAAGAAGTTTGACTTTGAAGAGAGGACTGAAAGAGGTTGTTGTGCATGCATTTATCCAATCTGTATGAGATTGGTGAGAAGGTGCTAACTAATGGAGCGAGTGGTTTACTTGCATTTGATGAGAGATCTCTTATGTCTTAGGGACAAATGAGACCTGGGGGGTAGGTGGGGTGAGTATCAAAGAACAGGGTAACACAATTGTGGTAAAGTTAGAAGAAGGGTGGTGATGATGCAGTAACTGGTCAGTGTACAGATAAGGACATTTCTGCCCAAGGGTCCTTATTTTCTCAATAAATTGGATGAGAATTGAAGGGGTCAGATGCTGGCTAGACAATTTCAGCCTGCTAGAGAGGGGTTAAAGCCATTGCAGAGGACTTAAAAGGGGGAATTGACTAGAATAAAGGCAGGAGTGTTTATGGAAACGTAACCATGGAATTCGTGTTGGCAATTCATTTCTGTTGGCAATTCATCACCCACTTAAAACTAGGACGGGAATCTGCTTCTCAATATCAGTTCTCCCTAAATCCATAGGTATTTTCTGTAGTGCTCTCTCCCTCTCTCTATGTGTTTTCAGCACATTGTGGTATCCTGTAACCACCCAAAGAACACTGAAATGTCAGGGGCATCCTTTTTTAGCTATTCTGCCTCTGAAGTTTTCCCTTTGATCTCCCCTGTCGAAAGCTATGCAAAAGAAGTATAGTGGAACTCTCAGTATCAACCTGTTTGAGAAAAGAAGGCCCAGACGTTAGCTGTGGCACATGATTTTAGCTAAGTTATTGTGTAGAGGGAAAAAATTCCTTTCCACTTTGGGAACCATACCCATAAGACTTCACAGCCAAAGCCTGTGTGCTCCCCGAAGGCTTCCCCTGAAATATTGAACAGCCCATTCGGGGTGTTTCATGTGAGGTGTTTTTAACAGGCATTGATTTCTTGCAGAAATCAAGCATCACACTGCTCTGATTCTTTCATTCATGTAATCTTAAAAGCATTTTTTTTTTTTTGCTGAACATTAAAAGGATAAAAAGTACTAGGAAAACTGAAAAGGAAAGCAGAAAGGGCATAAATATAGAAACTTGTCAGAGTCTTGTGGGAATCCCAGTGCTTTAATAGAAAAGGTCTAAACTCAGAACCTACTTTTAGAGGACGGCTGCTGTCATCGGGTCTATGATCTTGGGGTAAACTATTTTTCCAATGGGGGATAAGAATGCAGGAGAGCTGTACGTACAGTCTATAAATTGAGGCTTGTAAAGCATCACAGAACTTATATATTAATGGCACAGTAGGACAAAATTTACTCAAAGAGATCAAAAGTGATATCAAAGAAAAAGTGATTCCAATTGGCATAAGTCTCAATGAATGAGAAGATTAGAACAGGGGTCTATTAATCAGGGTTCTTGAGAGTCACAGAACTTATGGAATATGGAATGAGTCTCCCTCCCTCCTCCCTCTCTCTCTATATAAAATTACACACACACACACACACACACACACACACACACACACACACGCGGAATTGTTTGGAGTGACTTACAGACTGCAGTCCAACTAATCCAACAACAGCTAACTGTGAAGGAGAAGTCCAAGAATCTAGTAGTTGCTTAGACCTACAAGGCTGGGTGTCTCAGCTGGTCTTCTATATTTGCTGGAATCCTGACCTACAAGGCTGGGTGTCTCAGCTGGTCTTCTATATATGCTGGAATCCTGACCTACAAGGCTGGGTGTCTCAGCTGGTCTTCTATATTTGCTGGAATCCTGAAGACATATGCTCCAATGCCAGTGAAGGAATGGACGTGTTAGCAAGGTGAGGGTAAGCAGGTAAAGAGCAAGACCTCCCTTCTTCCACGTCCTTATATAGGCTTCTAGCAGAAGTGTAGTTCACATTAAAGATGCATCTGCCTGCCCCAAGATCAGGATCAAAGCTGTGTCTTCCTGCCTCAAAGGTCTGGACTAGAAGTGGATTCACTCAGTTCAAACCCAGCAGAAAATCTCTCACGGGTGTGCCCTCCATTTCTGGGTTGTAGTTCGTTCAAATTGAGAACCAAGAATAACCATAGCACGAGGGATAACAGGGGCTCTTTTTTTCCTTTACAAATGTATATGTTCACATGTGGAACAGGTGTCTGGAAAACTATCAAAAGGAGGCAGTGAGTTTTAGAAACTGTCAGAAAGCATTGTAAGTGGAAAGTAGGAGAGGACTGGTGGTTTCATGATGGAGAAGTAGGAAAGTCAAGCGGATCCAGTTCATAGACTGGAGTGACAGATAATGAAAGGGACAGGTACCAGAACCAGGAGACTACCTGGACAGATTCTAGAAAATTCATTTGATAGAGATCTTAGATGTGACCTTGGGGCCAAGAAGTCACAGTTAAAAGAAACCAAGGCCCTGCAATATGTCAATGGCATGTGACATGACAATGGGCAGAATGTGAATGATGAGGGGTGGGGACTTGAGCTGACCAACCCCAGTGACTGAGGACACACTGACCTCCTAGACTAAATCATCCCCAGTCGCTCGCCAGCAGCTCTTCCTTGACACAGCATTGGGTACTACGTTTTCCTGATTTATGTGTTTCACTTTGTTTTGTTTTTCTTTTCTAATGGAAAGTGTGCATTGTGCTCATGGAGAGACTTCATGTTCTTGATAATATGGCTCTATGTCCTCAATGCTTGTCTACCAAATGGTAGGTTTAGCTATTGAATGAGCCCTGAACGATTCCCTTTTGTAGAAACAGAATACAAATGTCAGGGTTAATGAGTAACCTAAGAAATGAAGTAATTCTCGAAGACCTAAAGTTTTCCATGTGATCTTTGCCATTAACTAGTCCTGAGAACTTAGAGACATCATACCACACCCCTGTCTGTCTCTTCTTTTAATCTGTAATGTCATTTTTTCTTCTATTTTGTGATTTTAAATGTAAAGCCATATGATAAATAGAAGAAAGCACTCTAGAAAATTAAAAGTGATGATTCAAATATCAGATTCTATTAGGAGAGGAGATAGTGCCATTATTAAAAATAACTTTTCCAAAAGAGGACAAAATTGCTTCAAAATGGTATTATCTGTAGAAATTATTGAAAGCATTTTTTTTTGTTTTATTTTCATTCTTGGGCTCATTGTGACTAAAAAGCATTTTCTGGATAAAAGGCTGTGACCTGCTGGTGGTTTTCCTTGGCAGATTCTGGGCAATGGTCAAAGGAACATAGATATAGTAGGAGGTCCTGTTTCCAGGAAAATGAATTTTATTTTTGTTAAGACACTTGAGCAGTAATATGTCTCAGAATTTTTATGAATATTGACAGGGTCCTTAACAAGGTTAAGCTAAAAACATAATGGTATTTCAGAAGTCAAGAGGTGACTTAGTCTTCATGGATTTCATTAATCAGTGTCCAAGGATTTAAACAAACAAACAAAAATAATGAAAACATCTTTTGCTCTACTAGGTACTAAGCAATGGCCATTGCATAACTTTTTCCCTGAGAATTTCCCATGGAAATGTTGCCATCCTTCCGTGGTGATGTTTATGTTGATCATGAGCTTGATGGAACCTATGATCACATAAGAGACAAATCTCTGAGTGCACATGTAAGGGAGTTTCTTGGTTATTTTAATGGAGGGGAGTGTCCCACCCTAAATGTAGGTGGCAAGATTTCGTGGGTTGGGGTCCAAGACTGAATAAGAAAAAGACAAGAAGTGTACCAGTGTTGGTCTCTCTGCTTCCTCTCTGAGGATGCTGCCTTATGACCAGTGCCTGGAGTTCCTGCAGGCATGCCTTATCTGCCATGACAAACTATATTCTCACTCTGTGAGACAAAAATAAACCTTTACTTCCTTAAGTTTTTCTTTTTTCTTTTTTTTTTACATTTTTTTAAAGCAGCAAAGTCAAGTAATTAATAAGTCTACTTTGTGCATGTTTTGAAAATCTGCCTCTTTTGACTTGGCTATAAGTTCTTGAGTCATAATTAGGTCATAATGGGAAGGTCATGGGAAAAGACTCGAAGCAGAAATGCCAAGTCCACAATCCTCAACAAGACTGGTGTTGCAGGTGCTGGGGGATGACGGTGTTCCTGGAACGAGGACCAAAGCTGAGCTGCTCAGTGACTCCAAGTGGCCAAGATCAGGGCATGACTACACCAACTGAAGTACAGAAGGGAAAGTATGCAAAACATAAAATACAGAGATTATACAATGTGACCATTTAGCTCATATTTACTTGAATATTTTTCTTTGCACCTATATGTAAGGCTGCTGGCTGACCTGGGACAGTTAATCAATGATCAAAAATCATTGATCTTCTCTTTTCATGACTCTTCATAACGGAAATCACCAGTGCTCTGTAATCAGGAAAATTTGGCTTCAAATACTCACTCTACCTCCTCACAATAACATGTATGACTATGAACACATTGCTTAATGACACATGCAACTATTCATCCACAAGATGGAATATTGCATATTCTGTAAGGGTTGGTGGAAGAACTGGAATTTAAAACTATATCTTGTAGCTCATATCCTGTCTTCTGTATAGTCAATGTAACTGCCATTACTGCTCCTATCTTCCACATCTTTGTTGCTTATGTTTCATTGATCATGTCAGTATTAGATGCTTTATGAAGTTGAAAGGAAAAAGAGGGGTCAGATAACTTTATATCAGAACATATCTTGATTCCACTGTCTTTTCTCTCTTTAAAGTGGTCTCAGTTCTTGAAAACATCAGTAAGTATCCAACAATAAGTGATAGGGTTGAGAGTAGTGGGAAAAGTCATCCTCATCATTAGGATGGTGTGTTCATCCATGTATGATGTTCTGACAAAATACCGTACAGTCAGCAGCTTATAAAGTAGTCCTCCAGGAATTCATTTCTCATAGTTCTTGAAGTTGGGAAGTCCAAGATTAAGGTGCTGGCAGATTTTGCATTTGCTGGGGTTATGTTTTCTCTTTCTAGACATTCCCTTCTTACAGCCCTTCACATGTTTGAAGGGGCTAATCTGTCTTTCAGGAATCCATTTTACAAGAGCACAGCTTCCACTAACAAAAGGCAGCCCTGAAAAAACACTTTTTGGAAGGCTCCCTATAGGATTACCACTTTGGAGGGTAGAATTTCAACATATGGATCTTAGGGAAACAGAGTCATTCAGACCATGGTAGTTTTATTTTTTTTTAAATGTTGGTCTTTCAGAAATTATTTATTTAGTTTTATGAGATTAATATAATCAAATAATTTCCTCCTTTCTTTTCTCTCTCTTTGTTGGTCTTTAAAAATGTATTTAAAGTGTGTGTGTGTGTATGTGTATGTGTACATAATTGAGTGAAGGTGTATTTGCAAGGCAGAGGCATTGGATTCCCTGGAGTTCCTATATTCCTATAGTTACAAGTGATTGTGAATCACCCAGTGTGTGTGGTGTGGGAATCAAACTTAGGTCTTCTGGGAGAGTAGGAATACATATTCTTGACTGTTGAGTCATCTATCCAACCCAAGGTATATGTTTTTCAACCACAAAAATAGCATAAGGTTATTATGATTCCCTCCCCCCCCCACCCCAAACATCCCAGCTGTTGGAGAAAGATTTTCAATTGCATGATATTCCAGGCAAGGAATTTATGTTAACAACCACTTCACAGAACTGTGTAAGTGAAGAGAGGATATTATAAAACAGCCCTTGATCAGCAAAGAGTACTGGCATTCTGTGTACAGGCTCTTTATAAATTAACTCATTTAATCCTTACAACAAACACAAATGTGAATATATTATTTTTTTGTAAGAGATGAGATGGTAGTTTAGAGTAACCAAATGTTTTCTTGCTCAAGAATACATGGTAGAGAGATAGTATATGCATTAATATCAGTTTGATTTCAAAGTCTGTTTTATTTAACAAGTCAAATAAATCTAATCTCAACAGGATTTTCCTGAGATTTTTTTTTTTTTTTTTTTTTTTGTCTAGCTCAGCTACAGCTGGACTATAGATGGTTTACACTGAGGCATTTCTTCCTTAATAGTGGTGGTTTTCGTGTTCTGTCTTTACCCTGTCCTTCTTTCATTGGAATGGACTTATCTTCTCCTTTTTACTTTGGGTACCACCGAACTGGCACTCAGACTTGGTTTATAATGTTACAGTTTCACAGACCAGAATGAAGGAAACTGCCTTATTAAAAACTCTGTTATGTCTGTAGTATTTCTAGTGAGTCTCACATGCTCATGGAAGACCACAACATGAAATTTCAGGTATAGTTTTACACAAGGGCTTTTGCCAAGTGCATGTAGAGCTTCAAGTGGCTGGCTATGTTACCCCTACAGTCAGAAGGAGAGCACAATGCATGCAGGTATGTTAGTGTTCAGCTGCCTGCCTCCACTGAACAGGCAAGGTTCTGCCCACAGTTAGAAGGGGTCCCAAGTCAGTTAATGTAATCAAGCCACTTCCAACAAACTCACTCAGAGTTACCTCCCTGGGTAATTTTAGATTTTGTCAAATAAAGAGTTATCACTAACCAGCACACAGACATAAAGCATTTTAATTTCGCTTTCTCAGTTCCTCTGGGTCCCAACCTGAATCCAATCAGACCCCATCATCTGCATACACTCATGCTAATTCCAAACACCACTGACATAGACTCTCTGAACTTTCATCCCTGGTATTTCAAGCACCAGGGCCAGCGACACACTTATAGAGAACATTTGTTCTGATAATGGCAGACCTTTCTGTTTATTTTAGAAAACGCTACTCTGAAGTAGAAAGAAACAAGATTCAGTGGTACAACATAAGTAGAATTTTATCTCAGAAGAGAAGACATAAATTATGCAGAAAGAGTTTTTGACTTAAAACCTTTCAGATATAAATAAAACATACTAAAGGAATGGAAACAAAACTGCCACCATGAGCTACCTTTAGTAAGCAGACAGGCAGAAGTTGTTGAATTCCCTTCTAAATACTTATGTCTATACCCGTAGACCAGAGTTGCTCTTCTCCTTAACCAAAGAGGCTTCTTACCCCCCCCTCTCTCTTTGAGGAGTTCGTACATTGTATTTTGATTGTATCCAACTCCTCTCTCCAATCCTCCCAGAGCCAACCATGTCCTGGTTTTGTTTTCAAACCCTTCAATTTGTGCTGCTCATATACTCTTGGACGTATGTCCTTCCCTGGAGGGTGGTCAGTACAAAAAAAAGGACTGTACTGTTAAAAAAAACCGACTCTTCTTTCCCCAGGAGCAATCAACTGCAAGATCGTCCTAGGTAGGGGTGGTGGGCAGCTGTCAACACAGAGATGCATAACTGGCAAAGATAATGAGAATAGGTGAGTGAGGACTGCGTGCTCAGCACCAAATGAGACATCTGTAACAACTGCAAGACTCATGGGGCATCATGGAGTGTGGACAGGGAACAATAGGAGAGCCAGAGGATAGGGAGGAACGCTTTGAAATGTCTTCTGGACAAGACATGACTGTTTCACTCATGCGTTCACAGCCGCTGTTGTTACTTCCATGAAATAAAGCCAGTCAAAATCCCAGCATGGAGGGAAGAGGGGCTCGTTAGGCTGAAGAACTGTTGGCAATTCAGGGGTGGGCGTTTTCACTTTTCTTCCAGGGTGTGGCTAATGGTACTTGCTTGTGCTCATGCAGGCATTGATAATTGGACTCAGTGGGTTATATTTTTTAAAGGTGGGAAGGGCATGTGTTGAAGGGAATCGAGAGGAGTCATGGATAGATATGACCAAGACACATTTTATAAATGTATGACATTGTCAAAGAATAAATAAAAATATTAAATAAATAGAAGGGAAGTTAGTGCCTTGTATATGAAGCTGTGCAGTCAAGGTACTAAATATCTATATAATAAATTTCATCAAGGAGGATAAAACATAAGTCTAACAGATATATATATATATATGCATATATACACAGAGAGAGAGAGAGAGAGAGGGAGAGAGATTCATTTTGATTCTTGCTCACTTTGGTACACATCCTTGCTAGGTCTAATAATATAATAAAAACAGATTAGACATTTTAATTGCTATTTATCGCTTCTTACTGTCTTGCTGCCAGTGTTTAAGAAAGTCACTTTAATTCTCTGCAATTTACTTCCTCCTGACAAGGAACAAGTGGTTAGACCACGAGACCCTTGAGCACAGTGCCTCTTCCTTTCTCCAGCTCTTAGCTTTTTGATAATTCAGATTGATATCTGAAGAGCATTTCAGGTTGTCCTTTTGTCAGAGAGCAGCTCAGAGTCTGGTGTTACCTATGTTGTCTGTCTGTAATTAGATTTATGTGGTCCTAGCAGATGGAGATGCTGGAGGTCTCGCCTGCAGCCTCATATTGATGAGAATCTAAT
The DNA here is from genome assembly GCA_907164525.1 of Lophiomys imhausi. Lineage (NCBI taxonomy): Eukaryota > Metazoa > Chordata > Mammalia > Rodentia > Muridae > Lophiomys > Lophiomys imhausi. Next base: position 2,266,138 of record CAJQZJ010032201.1, on the reverse strand, counting down.
TCCATTTGGCTTAATGGTGTCCCTAATTGAGCCACAGAGTATAGAAAGGGCAGTTTCACTTTTCTGAGAGCATCATGAGATCTGAGTGGCATTTGTGGCTTCCTGAATAATTAAGCTGGTGTTAGGATAAAATTTCCCTCTGTAGCCCCTACGTTCTCCATGTTACCACTCTGCAGCCACAAATTAGATTACACTTCTTTTTGGTATTGTTTATTCTGTCCAATATAAACGCCCACTAACTTGCAGGAACTTAGCCCCTCTGCATACCTGATGATTCCTGTGGCACAACATGAATCTTGCAGCAGTTGTATCAAATATCGGGTCCCCTCAACTCATTGACATGGTGCTTCAGAGGCTTGTAACACGTCAGTCTTCTGATGCCTCTTCTCTCTCTCTCCTCCCTGTCCCAGCTCTCCCATTGTCTTTTTCACTTTCTGTACCATCCTCATGGCACCGTGCTATTCATATCTCCCCTTGGCGTAACTGAGGACTATGGCGCTAAAAAAAGTTGCAGGTTTAGTTCAATAAGAGCATAACCCATTGAGCCGAAATGGATACAAAAACCACAGTTTCAAATTTGACATCAAATTTCCATAGCAGGTCAGTTCTTGGTTTCAGATTGCTTCCACCCAGAAGAGCCACTTTACCTCCACCACTAGGAGTGCAGCTGACATTTCTGTCTCACAGATTCAGCCCTTCTATGTCTCCAGGGCTTATTCATTGATTTCTATAGGAATAACTCGAGTCTCCAGATTATTATTTTTGGCTCATAGTGCTGTTTATGTTTTATTATGCTTCAATTATGAGTCTTAACCATGTGTCTTACCAGCTTATCTGCTACATTTTTGAAGGCTCACATGAACTCCATTTTTTCATGATTTTTAAAATTTATGTTTTTATTTTTGCCAGAGTATACACATGAACTCCATTTTTTCATGATTTTTAAAATTTATGTTTTTATTTTTGCCAGAGTATACCCTGAATATTTCTTTTTTCAGGGATGGTCTGAGAGAGGTGACCTTTCTGAATCTCTTGAGATCTGCATTGTCTGTTTTTTTCTTTTCTTTTTTGCATGGTGATTTGACTATGTCTAGGATTCTTTTTTGCATGTAATTTTTCTAAAGAAATAGCACAATTTCTCTATACTGCCTGGCCCTCAGTGTTACTAAATAGGTAGCTCATGAAATTTCCTCCTTCCTTAGAGGTTAAGTTATCTATCTGATTCCCGTACTGCTGAAGGAAGGTTTTCATGTGTTCTTTCTTTTGTTCTGGTGGTTTTGAAATGACCATTGATTTATTTACAGTTTTGTTTTCATTGTCTGACAATCATTGAAATTAAATATTCTTCTTGACATTGAGAATTTTTCTTCTTGTACTTATTTAATAAATTCTCCTCCAATATATACATTATTTCTGTTGGGAATTCCTTTTACATGAACTTTAAGAATTCTAGATCTGTCTTCTATGTTATTTAGCACATATATATATATATATATTCTGAAAAATTCATTCATTGTACAATTGTGTCCATTACATAACTCACTCTAAATGATAGTTTTACTTCTTAAAAATGTATACATTTAAAAAATTTAAATTATATTTTAATTTTCCAAGATCTCTTAGTTTCTCTTTTTGAGTGGTATTCCTACCTTCTAAAATACAAAATTGTTGGTTGCATTTATTAAAATTCATATCCAGCCTGCTCCATGTATTACTATCTTCAAATCTAGTTCTTCAGGCATTGAGTTCCTCTTTTGCCTAGTGAATTGCACTGCTCAGAGCTCCCCATAGAAACAGTGCCAAGATATCTTTTACCCAGAATGCTCTGGATGGTGAACTAACTAAAATGGAGTCATTGTGGCTTGGCTTGGACTCATCGATGTCTGTTCTCTGACCTATCTGACCATAAATTCTTTGGCTTTATGGATTAAATATCACATAATAACTTGAGGAGGTGCTCATCTATTTTAGTTCCACAGGTATTTAGATCCATTAGACATTTCTAAAAACCCCTGGTGGTCAAGATTTTTTTGTTGCTTTTATCAGGTTAGCGTTTTTGTTACTTGGGTAGCCACAACAATGGTTCCACTCACCTCCATGATCATTTTTCACTTAGCTGTGGCTTCTCTGTGGTCCCATTAGCTTAATATAAATGTAGAATGTGCAGTATTCACTTCTGGCTCAGGAACTGACTAACATCAACATAGTTTCAGTGTCTTGGTGGAGGATACCACTGGCTCTTTCTGGGGAATATTGTTTGTGGAGATTGTATCTGTTACTCATTGTAAATCCACTGAAACATGCCCATATTCCTAAATACTCCAATCACATCTAGTATGTTGTCTTTTAAAAGACAGATTTATTTATTTTTATTTTGTGTGTACGAGATGTTTTGGCTGCGTTTATGTATGTGCATTACATGCACGCAGAGCTCCTGGAAATGGAGTTACAGATGGCTTATGAGCCACCACGTGGGCGCTGGAAACCAAACCCAGGTGCTCTATAAGAGCAGCAAGTGTTCTTAACTATTGAGTCGTCATGGGGCTGAAGAAATGGTTCAGAGGTTAATGGCAGTGGCTGCTCTTCCAGAGTTCCTGAGTTCAATTCTCAGCAACCATTGAGTCATCTCTGCAGTCTCACTTTTATCTCTGTGAGCCACTATTGACCGTAGGTTAATTCAACCTACTGAATTATGTGACCGATGACCTAGAGTTATCCATAGCTACCAACACCGAAATGTTGAATTCAGAATTGTCAGTGAATCCATGATAATAAATTTTTGAAGTGAAGATGTCTTTGTCTCCAAGCTGGACTACTCTGAATTCATCCCCACATGAGTTCTTTGTGTTATATTTAATGCATTTGTAGAAGTGAGTAGCTATTTCAGTGTATAAGTCTTCTTTTTTTTTTTCTTTCTGGTTTGACTTTGTAATTAGGATCCTATTGAAAGCCAAGATCAATTCTTTGGAGAGGTGAAATCAATGAAGGCCAGAAGAGATGGGATGTAGCCAGCATTACTGTTTCCATAAGAGGCAATTCTTTCCAGTGACAGCATGGTTGCTGTCTCAAAAAGCCAGTCACAACCACTTTCATTAGAGGGTGGAGTGATGGTTTACCCTTTCTGACAAGGATGTGGGGCTTCAGATTTGGGACCCTGACTCTTAATGTCACCCTTCCTGTTCTTAACAGTCTTCTCTCTCCTCATCAGAAATCGAAATTGTATAAACAAAAGGCTGTAAGCTTGAGATGCTTTACCACTCAGCAACTGTCTGCTCCGGCTTCAGTTACCGCAGATTTGTAAGAGTTGTTTAAGGAAACTGTGGTTGGTGGGAATGGAGATGGGCTCAATTGGTAAATGCTTGCCGCACAAGCAAAATGACCCAAGTTTAGACACTTCCAGTGCTCAGGTAATAATTTGGGTGTGGTTGTGCACATCTTTATTCCTAATTCTTTTTTTTTAATAATTTATTTTTTATTTCTTCAAGTTACATCTCAAT
>CAJQZJ010032201.1:2242314-2252641 GCA_907164525.1 Lophiomys imhausi | reverse complement strand
CAGCATCAATCTTCAGCCATTTGGCCCCATTTCTCTGACAGACATTGGTTGTAGAGCAGGAATTATGAAGGACTTACCTACCCTGTCTTGGCAGAGCTAGGCTGTCGACTTACCTGCTTCCAAGTTTTGTCCTTTTTGGACAGAAGTCTGAGGGAGGTTGAGACAGGCCAGCCAGTGCAGTCAGATCAGTGAGCTACAGGTTCAGTGGGAAATCTTTTCTCAACAATAACATGGAGAGTGATACAGATATCTCACGTTGACGTATAAACTACAAAGGTGCACATATACACATGTACACACAAAACATGCATACATATGCACACATCTCACACAATCGTGCGCATCACCAAACACTCACACCCCCACACACTACCCCTCAATGCCTCACACACCAAAAAAAAAAAAAAATCAGTGATAGAAAGTGCTTGATTTCTTACTGTGTTTTAAGTAGAAACTTTAATTTCCCCTCAAATCTATTGTTTTTTAAAAATTCAACTTTGAACTTCTTGGTGCAGCTAGAAGTAGTCATCACATCCCTGTAAACCCAATATTTATGAAGTGGTTCATGGTGCTAATGAAGTTGGCATTTGGTTTGGCTAATCATCACCCACCAAAACACTGTAACTTATGTGGCTGTGGGTCATCACAAGGGTCCCACAGTGGATCCAAGTGGGGCTCATCAAAGCATCAGTCAGGGTTCTGTTCTCTGATACTTTGGATGCAAAGGTGTGTTTTAATTTCTTTTCATGACTTCATTGACATCATTTGACAGCATTCCAATATAATAATATTGGAAAACTTACTTGTTTTCATTACTAAATTCTGTTTGCTGTCTTTATTTCAAAAAGACCTTCTCTATGTTAGTAGGAAATTGTGTATCCTTTAATTTGTTCAGCTTCTTTTGTACCAATGACCTGTTCACTTTTAAAATAATTCAATGGCATTCAAATTCATGGCCTCTTTTTCTTTAATTGTTGTTGCATGTATATGTACATACTTACACACATACATTACTAAATAAATAAATAAAACCTTCTCAGTCTGTATGACATTGCTTGTATGTTTAAGATTCAGAGATGGCCATCTGTTATATCTATTATTAGGGAACTAACTGGGGAACTTTTCCATGGGGAAGAGTGTTTCTCCCACTCCCAGTGTCTCTTAGTTGCCTGAGGCTCTTTATCTATGGTTGAGGTCTCCTGAGCTCTCCCACCCCACCCCTGTTCTGTGTTAGCATGCCCATCAGTGTCATCCTTGTTCTGGTTATGTTTAGGAGCCATGTTGAGGAGACTTCATACGTGAAGCTTGTCTGACTTTTCTAGGAGACACAATATCACAGCACACTTGCCTGATCCTCTGGCTCTTCAATCTTTCTGCCTGCTCTTCTGCCATGGTTCCTGAGCTTTGGTGCAGGAAATCACTGTAATCAATCCTGATTAGTCAATAATTAATAGTTAGTTTTCCTTAATAACTTGGAATGCCACTTAATGACACACACAAGGGCTTATTTCTAGACTCTTAATTCTATTTCAATGATTTATTTATTTAGACCAATGGAATAAGTACAAAAACATTATAATCAATCTTCACATTCATTAGGTCAAATGATCTCTACTTGTTGTCCCTTGCTCATCAATATCTTGGAAGTTTTAATAGCTTACTTTTCCATATCCCTTCAAAATTAGCTTGTCAGTTCTATTAAAAATTCTTGGGTCTTTTAGCATGATTAAATTAACTTTATAGATTAAATTGGAAAGTTTGATGTCTTTACGATACCAAGTATTCCTGTTCAATACCATCAAATATCTTTCCATTTATTATGCCCTCCTTTTATATCCCTCCATAAACATTTATAGTACTGTCCAAAAGGTCTTATATATAATGTCCATTCTGAGAAGTCTTCTAGTGCTTGCTTCTTTTATGGGAAATAGGATCTTTTTATAAGAAATATATTGATTGGAGCATGTTGTTCTTAGACTTGGTTTCCAGCTGAAATATATCTTTTCAGCTCAATGAGTAAGGTTTACTTAATTTGTTTAAGTGGGAAAAGCCTTCAATAAGGATGGTAAAGCAGAACTCACATGTAAACACTTATCTAATGTCTTCTGCAGAAAAATAAATAACTAGAAACTGTAAAACACCAGAAGGCAATTGCAAAGAAAGCAACCTGAGACAAAATTTGAAACATAAAAGACAGAAAAATACCAACATTACATACAGGTAGGAACTTCTTCCTAATAAATGAAAATTATAATTACCATATTAGAACATATATGCAAAGGTCAAGAATAAGCAATCTGCAGAAGCACAGAGACTACACATCTTCAGTACCTGTGGGACAAATATCAGTTCATTAATAAATAGCAACAGTGAATTTGAGCACCAAAACTTGCTACTTATTTTTTTTTCTTTATTTGGGTTTATTTGTTTTTTGTTCTTTTGGCTTTTCGAGACATAAGTTTCTCTGTGTAACTGCTCTGGATGTCCTGAAATTCAATTTGTAGACCACCCTGGCTTCAAACTCACAGAGATCTACTTGCCTTGCCTCCTGAGTGCTGGGATTAAGGAGTGCACCACCATGCCTGGCTAGAACTCACTTCTTATAAACCTGGAAAAAGAAAATGGCAGATCTTAGCTGCTGCCATTGGCTTGGAGTCAGGGACTCTTGTGCACACCAGTCCTTTCTAGAATGCTAGGTGATACATGCCATAAGCCTGGATATCACTTACATTTGGACACAACAATTACACCTTTAAAAAAATGTCTAAGATATACGTTTCTGAGACATTTTAGTGATTGTACACAACTGTGAAAGGTTCTCAGTAATTTAAACAATTTACAGAAAGCTGGCCTAAATAGAGTGATGACTCATAGGACTCATCATCTTAAATGTGCAAATGAACACTGTGAAGATTTCTTTAAACTTATTTGATCACAGAAACTTTTTTTTTGAGGGGGGGAAAGATATGCTGCCAGAATTAGTTTGCTATTTTTTTTTTTTTTTTTTGGTTTTTCGAGACAGGGTTTCTCTGAATATCTCTGGCTGTCCTGGACTCGCTTTGTAGACCAGGCTGGCCTGCCTCGAACTCACAAAGATCCGCCTGCCTCTGCCTCCCAAGTGCTGGGATTAAAGGCGTGCGCCACCACCGCCCGTAGTTTGCTATATTATATGTTTTGAGAAATATAAGCTCCATGTCAGTATTATGGAGATTTGTAGCTGCCTGAACTGTAAATGTGTTTGTAGCAATATTAAAAAATACATCCAAGCCTAGCTAATATTCTAAATGCTTAAGAAAAGTTTCAGTTTAAGTAGTGCATGGGACAGCAAATGAACTGAATAGTGTGGCAACTAAATGCACTTTAGAGAAATAAATAAAGCAGAGAAAAAGGTGTATGACATTTTGTAATGTGAAAAACAAAGTTACAAAGTGCTAAGTATGGCACGTAATACATTTTAGGTGAAACATACATTTGCAAAAACATATGTATATTTATATATGCATAGAAATATGCATAGAGGGAGAGAAAAATTAAAATGTTAATGGATGTAACTGCTAAGTTGTGATTATTTGTGCCTCTAATTTTCTATCTTTATTTATTTGTTTATCCTCTAGTGACCACTAATTACCTCAATTCTAAGGCAAATGCCATGGTTTTAAAGTTATTGCCAGAGATCTGTCTTTTATATTCCTGTAAGTTGTTACTGAATGTGCCTCCTCCCACCCCTGTTCCTTTTCCATTTTTTGTCTCTTGTCTCTATAGAATCCTGCTCGGGTTGCCAATTATTTTAAAATGTGACTTTAGTTAGTCTATCCAGCTGTTCTCATTGTTTCAAGGTGACACTGAGTCTTTTTTTTTTTAAGCTGGATATATATATATATTTTTTTTTGGTGAAGAAAACAATACCCTTTTACAGTATCTGTTGACTTTTAAAGTATGTATTTAGATGAAATGAATCCCATTAATTATTTACTGAATAATGGATGAGTTACGTGAAATCTAACCCTTTCTAGTTCTAAAGACATTGTGTCATATGAATGGCAGGCCAACAAAGGCTGTGATTCTTGGGGAAATATAGACTCTGCACTTTCTTAAATGTGTAGGTGGATCATGCAGATCCTGGAAGAGGTCATCATCCCTCCAGTTTTTTCTTTGAACTGCAAACATTTGTAAAAGCTGGCCTTCCCTTCTCTCAGCTATGGTTTCTTTCCTTTCATTGTGACTCTTGTTCCCTGCTAGCCTCCACCTCATCCTCATTTCCAGCCACTCTTGTGCCAGACCCTTTCCAACAGTCCTTGTCTTTTCCAGTTGCTTTCACTACCTTGAAGAATTCTTGATGTTCTCCTGTAGTTCAAAACCAATTTCATTAACTTTTCTGTTCTCAGGGTTTTGTAAGTTACAATGTTCTGTCAGAAAAAAAAAAAAAAAGGCCAGGGCTTGGAAGACGGCTCAGGGGTAAGAGAGCTTGTGGTTCGAGCATGAGGACCAGAGTTCTGGTCTGCAGCACTCCTGCTTGTGGCTGTGCACTCCTGTAACCCCCCTGGGCTGAGGTGGAGGCAAAGACAAGAGGCTCAAGGCTCAAGGAGCTTGCCAGTCAGCCAGCATCCCTGAAAAAACAAAACAAACAAACAAAACGATGAGTTCTAGTTTCAGTGAGGTAACCTGTCTCCAGGGAATAAGGCAAGTAATATGAGTGCTGCCTGCCCCATAGTATACACACACACACACACACACACACACACACACGCACGCACGCACGCACGCACGCACGCACGCACGCACGCGCACACACACAAGCACGCACACATCCCCCTACTAATGACAATGAATCTAAAGAGAACCTTAGTACTTATCCACCATTAGCAGTGCAGCCCTATCTCAGGGCCAAGGAGGGGTGCTTCCCTGTCTTCTCTTCAGTGTCTTATTTTCCCTCCAACTTGGGTTCTTCATGCTTTCAGGTTTACTGTCAGGAAGCAGAGAGGATACTCCTGAGAGGAAAAAGGAGCAGGAGAGAGAAACAGCTTAACATCAAAATTTAGAGGTGCAGCTTCATTCAGCCTTGCAGTCAATTTGGCCCCATAGTGAGACATCAAGACAAAGGGCCCTGTGGAGTTGGGAGTATAGCTCAGTGGTAGAACATTTGTCTAATAAGCCCAAGGCTCCAGGTTCAATCTACAGGGGCAACGATAATAACACACATGCACACATACACACAGTAAATAAACATAATTAAAATGTCACATAGCTATTTCTTTAGGATCTAGAGGTTTATGTTCCAATTTATAATTCTAAAGTCATGTAAAGGTGTAAAAAATTCAGAATTTTATTATTCAAGGCTAGGAATTACATTACCTCTAAATTCTGTATGGTGATCCTTGTGGGTACCTCTAATCTGATTTAAGGGCAGGAAGGTGTCAAAGTCTCCCATTGCTTTGCTGCTGTCCAAATCCACCTTTACGTATTTTCACATTGTTATTCAATTCAAAATATTTTTTTGGAGTGTTTTCTTTGTTTTCATCAAACAAAACACACATAAAAGTTAGTGCCCTCTATTGCCTCAGTGATTGTATTTCTTATGGCATTCTCTTTTAACTATTTCTTGTCGTTTTAATGAGAAAAATATGCTGGTCTTTATAATTAGCCAGTACCCCTGACAGGCTTTCACTCCAGGCCTCTGCATTCATTTTGCCTCTGCCTAGGCTTTCTTCTAGCCTCTCTTCTGGGCTGTCTGGTTTGTCATTTTAACAGCAGGTCAAATGTTGTTTATTCAGTCATTGCCATGCAATGGGGATGTCCTCCCCACCACAGTCCCACCTCATCCCTGACTTTCTACTCGGCTTTGTCATTTTTCTTGCAGAATATGCTGGGGTCTAAAATCTCCTTTATTTTCTTCTTTCCTTAGCTATTTATTGTCTATCTGAGGAAAGCAGTCCTTGAGCTGTTCTTACAGCAGCTGAGACCAGCAAGTGTAACGATGGATGGATGCATCACTGTGCTCCATGATAAAGGGGGGAGGCCGGCAAGTGAAACAGAGCTCCAAGATTCTAAAGAGGAATCCTCACATTTCAGTTTCCCTGTTTTCCTCAGGCATGCTCCTGGCATTAGACATCTGCACTAATCCTATTCCTTGGACTACCCTTGTCCTATTATCACTTTTCTAAAAGTTTGCTTAAATAAGGTTTCCCCAGCAAGACCTGTCTAACTACCACTATTTAAAATTTCAAGCTCTTCCAGCGGTGGGGGTTGGGGGCGCTCAGTCAATATACTGTTTGGCTTTGTAAGCATGAGGACCTGAATTTGATCTAGAAATCAGCATGAAAGTACTGAGCATGATCCTCTGCACCAGAGTGTGGAATGTGGAGGCAGGCAAACTCCTGAGGCTCCGTGGTCAGCCAGACTGGTCTGCTTAGCTGATTCTAGGCCAGTGAGAATTGGCTTAGATCAATGAATGAATGAATGAATGAATGAACGAATGAATGTGGCTAGTACCTGCATAATGGTATGCAATGTTCTCTGACTTCCATATGCATGCATATATATGAGCACACATGCATGCACATGTGTACACACACACATGTGCAAATGTGCATGGGCACTCATGTACAAATGCACACCTCCACATGAATGTGTATACATGTGCATACATCACCCACTTAAAATTAAAAATATTTTCTGAATGTGTATTGATTATTGGCTCCAACTGTAGAAAAATGCAGCTTTACTCCACCCCCAAGATCCTTCATCTGCCCTTTTCTCCTAATTTCCACATGTGGGCATGTGCAACTGGGGGAGCTGGCCTGGAACAAGAGTGAGACTGAGATAGTCTTGAACCCAGAAACTCTTATCCCGGGACTGGCAGGAGTTAGGGCTGCTCTCTCCCTGTTCTGGATATACATGCTCTGGTGCACAACTACCACATCCACTACCTCTGAGGACAGTCAGGTAGTCTGTGGCCAAATTACAGGTTCAACTTCCTTTCTCCCAATAAGAACCTGCCCAACATGTACCTGGAATTCCTCCTTGTGAAAATGAAGCATTCCTAACACCTCAGTCCCAGCTAATAATATACACCCCACCCCCGAAACCCTTAGCCACTCCCCAAGATCTATATAACCCTTGTTCACCCTGAATGAAGTTGAGCTGTTTTAGTAAAGCTGTTTTCAGGAAGTCTTCTGTCATACTCATGGCCATGTGAGCCCTGGTCCTTGCCTCTGCTCCCTTATCCTCATGAGACGCTCCCCAACAATCCCTGAGGAAGAGGAGACCCATATCTACATTTGCTGATTATGTTATCAATTACTTGTTTTCTTGATTGTCTCTGTCACTTTAATATGCTTAAACTTTGGTTACTGTGTTACAAAGTTTAGATAGGGTCCTTTGGTTTCCTGCTGTCTAACATGAGAAGGGTAGAATTGCTAGCATTCTCTCTACCTCTCCTTCCACCCATGTTAGATTTTTATATCAAGTGAAGCTTTATATATCTTTTAGGTTTTGAGTCATGTATCAGTTTTCAAACACTGTCAGAACAATATACCAGAGATGGGGTGGTTTAAACCACAGCAGTTGATTCTCTTACAGGTCTGGAGGCAGGAAGCATAAAGTTGAGGTGGCTGCAAATTTGTTCTCTTCCTTTGAATAGGTGATGGCTGCTTCTCTTAATGGGCATCTTGGTGTATCTATGTTCCTGGTCTCTTTATTGTTGTGCCCAAATATTTTTTGTTTTGTTTTTGTTTTGTGTATTTGAAACAGGGTCTCTCTATGGGTCCAGGCTTAACCTTGAACTCACTGTGTAGATAAGGGTGACTTCAAACTTAAGGCTATTCTCCTGCTCCAACCTTAATTTACAGGCATATACCTCCATACTTGATACAGATAAGAGACTGGATTAGGGCCTATCCTAAGCATCTCAGTGTCACTTAACTATCTGTTTCTGGACAAGTGCAGTCATATTATGAAGTACTGGGGATCAGTGCTTCCTCATTGACTAGAGGGAGGTCATCGATTCAGGTCAAAATACGCCCCATTAATTCTCTATTTCACTTGTATTTCAGAAAGTTTGAGACCCACACACCATGGCTCACCTGTTTGATATTTATGAAGTCATGTGCTAGAATCATGCCTTTTCACATGGCATCTGATGGTTAGATAGTTGTGGTCATACAGTTTTTCTTCTCAGTTTATAGTCATGGCACACTTGATTCATTTCACATTTAAAATGAACTTTCAAATCTAGGATCTTGGTTTGTGGAAATCTAGAATACTTCAAATCCAACATAATTTTCCTTTAACATCATCTGAACACTGACTCCTGCTTTCTGACCCTCCAGCGCTTGAAGTCAGATGAGTTCGCCATTCCTTGTAGGTGACCTTTTTTTTCTTCTTCTGAAACTTTAGAACACTTTGTTCATCTTTGTAGCTCTCAAATTTCCCAAGATCCTTTCTTGTCGTCTTTAGTATTAGGCCTTTCTTCAGTATGAGGAAATTATTTTGTGTGTGTATGTGTGTGTGTGTGTGTGTGTGTGTGTGTGTGTGGTGTGGTGTGGTGTGGTGTATATGCATATGGGCATTTATGTGATTGGGTGTGCTCATCCCTGTACATGTGTGTATGTGTAGGGGGTGATCAGAGGTTGACTTTGAGAAATCTTCCTTCCTGCTCTCCATCTTATTTTTAGAGACAGGGCCTCTCACTGAACCTGGAGCTTGCTGTGTCACTGAGACTGGCTGACCAGAAAGCTTTCAGGATTCACCCTTCACCAGCACTGGACTTACATGCATGCCATGATCCTGGTTTTTATGTGGGTGATGAAGAAGCAAATTCAAGCAACAGGCATTGTAGCTGTGGAGTCACCTCCCCAGCCAACACACCGGGATTTTGTTCCATTCTATTCTGTCTTGATGGATTTATGGTTTGTCCATGTCTTTTAATTTCATTCACATTTTATACCTCTTTGTACTTTTACTTTATATTCTGGAGGATTCTCTTAATTTTGTTCTTGGTTTGAATGTTGCCCCCAATTTATGTTACAAACTTGGTCCCCATTACAGAATGTTGAAAGGTGGGAGCTTGAGGAGATGATTGCGTCATGAAATCTCTGCCCCTGCAATGGATTAGGGTATGAGTGTGTGATAAGCCACTGGTGGGTAACAACAATCACTGTTACCTATGTGACTGCTCTAGGGACAGCTGGTCTTCAGTTGTGGCACATGGAGCTGCCTACTTGGTTGTACTGTACCATGAACCTCTCCCCAGGGACCTGAAGCTCTTGGACTTCCCAGTCTAAGAGCTTCTTAGACTGGGAAATAAATAAATAACCTTCTATTCTTTTTAAGCTAACAAGTCTGTAGGATTTGATAATAACACAAGAAAATGGACTAAGATTGTGAGGATTCTTCCAAACACTACAGCCAGCAGAAGAATGAGGCAAGAAAGAGATCTGGTTAAACACATCTTAGTTAGCCAGGCTAGTTCAAGCTTCTACTGTCTGACACTAGGTAGTTTATTTAGACATATTTAAGTACAGTATAATTTTGGAAAATGTTTTCTGGTAACAATTATCTCAATCCCATGTTCACAATAAAGTTTAAGGCATGAATATATCAAAATTCTTTTTGCACAGTACATGTGAATTCTACTATGAATATGTGTTCTGTTTCTTAAGAGCCTAATGATTCCTCACCAAACCACAAGGACATTTCCTCATCTATGTTCATAGCAGCCTTATTTGTAATAGCTAGAAACTGGAAACAACCCAGATGTCCATCAACCAAGCAATGGATAAAAATACTGTGCTACATCTACATACATCTACACAATGGAATACTCCTCAGCTATCAGAAACAAGGAAATTATGCAATTTGCAGCCAAATGGATGGAACTAGAGAAACTCATCCTAAGTGAGCTAACCCAGACTCAGAAAGATGCACATGGCATCTATTCCCTTATAGTAGGATTTTAGCCATATAGTACAGGTTAACTATACTACAACGAATGCACCAAAGGGAACAGGAACATAGACTTTGTTTCCTGTCAATGAGACACTTTGTCCTAGTGGAGCTGCCTTGTAGGCCCCAGTGCATGAGGAGGCTCTTGGCCCTCATATGACTGCTGAACTGGGGTAGGGGACTGATATGTAGGGACACTCCACTCCAGAGGAGTGGGATGGAAGGGATAGGGGGTAGAGGGTGGGAGGGCGGGACTGGGAGGAGTGGAAAGAGGGCATTGTGATGAAGATGTAATCTGAAGTAACAAATGGACACAAAAAAGAGCCTAGGATCTGGTGTGGTCTCAGTCATACAGATAACATAGAGATCACTTGGCTATATAGTA
>CAJQZJ010032201.1:2181089-2207314 GCA_907164525.1 Lophiomys imhausi | reverse complement strand
TTTCTCTCCATACATTACAGCATCAATCTTCAGCCATTTGGCCCCATTTCTCTGACAGACATTGATTGCAGAGCAGGAATTATGAAGGACTTACCTACCCTGTCTACAAAATTAATATTATATTTGGCTAAATTGGTATTGATCATTGTATATTAATGCAAAATTAAGATTGTATAGGGCTACATCTGTATGGATCTTTGTATATTGATACAAAATTAAGATTATATTTGGCCACAATGGCATTGACCCTTGTATATTAATGTAAAATTAAGATTGTATTGGGCTACATCGGTATTGATCTTTGTATATTGGTACGAAATTAAGATTGTATTTGGCCACATTGGTATTGATCTTTGTATATTGATACAAAATTAAGGGTAACGCTTCTTAAAGGTATTGTTAGTAGTAATACTTAAAAATGAAATGTCAAGTTTTGACCTCTCGCAACCAACCGACATAAACTGTTTAGGATAATTAAGAAACGGAAACTGATAGTCATGAAAACGTGTCATTTTGTTAGTTACTATGACAGTCTATCACAGTTATTTTCTAAGCTACTCAGAAATCAATTTGCTAAGAGACAAGCAATATTTGCTTATCCAAATATAAGAGATAGATAGGGCATCTTCAAAAACCTCAAGAGATCTGCAGAATATGGCATTCAAAGATGTTTTCATAACTTTAGATGTTTTTATATCAAGACATATCAACTCCTGACAACACCCCCTATTCTACTCCAAGTAGAAGATGAGCATTGAAGAATCTCCAGTGGGAGATGATTGAATTGGTGGTAAGCCGTTCTCTTGGCAAGAAAAACCCCTTGCTTCAACTGTAGACAGACTTCTGTCCAAAAAGGACAAAACTTGGAAGCAGATAAGTTGACAGGCGATGTGATTTTAAATTAAACATGAATAAATAGCTCTGTAAAAAGTGTTATGACTAATTACAATGTATAGGTGGAAAGGCAGGGTGTGATAATTTATTTTATCAAATATATGGAATAGGTCTGGAAAGTGATGCTTGTATTATAAATTTAGGTGGTCATTTGCATCTCTCACAATCATTTGTTACTGTTTTTGCTTTGAGAAATGGTCTTGAGCAACCTAGTCTGACATCTTGCTCATATACAGCTGAGGGTGACCTTGAACTCCTGCTTCTTCTGCCTCCATTCCCTAAGTGCTGGGATGTCAGGAATGTACTGTCTTTCATTTTAAACAGTCTTTGACAGCCAAGAAAAGGTACGTTTAGTCTTAGATAGCAGAAGTAGCAAGGGGTGTGTGCCTCTTTTCTGTTTGGCTTCTGGGTAAACAGGGAACATAACAAAATTAAATTGTCCAAAAAAGGTGGGGAAATGACAAGCAGATATTCTACTGCAAAGGAGACAATTGGGAAAAACAATCTATTTGGCTTGAAAGGTTAGAGGGTTTGTTGACTGGCCCATAAAGAGCAAGAGTCAGAGGTGACCAGATAAGGGTGGCAGATGAGTTTCTGGGGATATGGACATTTACTGTTTCACGAGCTTCTCCCTGGTTGCTGTGTTTGTATGGGTGAGCTGGGCTCTTTGAAATTCAGTGGTGTTTAATTTCAGCTAGTTTTCATGCGTCATTCCTCACTTTTAAGTTGAATATTTTATGTCATCTTATGACCTTATGGGGCTTAATTCTCAAAACTGTCATTTACCTGCTTCGAGATGAATAAAAATTTATTACTGTAGTGAAATAGAGAATCTATTGTATGAGAAGTCACAAATCACAGCCCTGATAGAAAATGTAACCATTTGCCTTTCAGATGATCATGAAAATTTCTAACTCAATTTTAGCACTGGAAAAAAATGTCTAGATGAAATGTAGCTGCCAAGGTCAGCATCTCAAGTTTAAAACTACATCCTACATCCTAATGTATTTGTATCCCTTCAGTCTTGCTACTATGCCCACAATTCTGATTACTGCTTCTGGTGTTATCTCCTGAGAAGTCTACAATCAGTTTTTATTTTACAAAGGGCTCTGGACTAGGGTTATAAATATTGGGTAGAAACAGCTGTCTGAGCCAATTATGTTTCAGACAGTCTAAAGAATAGAGCTATAACCCAAATGACCTCATAATTTCTTTGAACCCCTCCCTTGATACCACCGTTATTTTTAAACCAATGGTGTCTGGTAGAACTTACTATACCTCTTCAACACCTGCATTTATTATCATTTCCCTACCACTTGCTATCCTTTCAAATCAGTGTTTAAAATTGTGGTCAAATGTTGCTAATGTAATATTTATAATTTTAATCATGTGTAAGTGCACAATTCGGTGTCCTTGGACACACTCACAATGCTTCGGAGCCATCAACACTGTCCACACACAGAACACTTTCACAAGCCCCAACAACAAGCCTAAAACGTTAAAAATGCATCTTTTCCCCTTTGTCTCCAGCCATGGGTAACCTTCATTAGACTTTCTGTATCTTTAAATTTGTTAACTCTTAGTACTTTGTGTTAGTGAAATCATGTCCAGCCTACTTCACTCAGCACAATGTTTTTAATGTCTATTTATTTTGTGGATTGTGGCACATGACAAAGTTTCTTTACTTTTTAACATGTGTACATGATATGTGTGTGGGTGTATGATGTAGGTGTGTGTGTATTTCTGAAAGTGTGGGTGTAGGATGTGGGTATGTGTGTATATGTCTGTGAGTGTGGATGTGTGATGGGGTGCGTGTGTACGTCTATGACTGTGTGTGTGTATGATGTGTATGTGTGTATCTCTGTGAATGTAGGTGTATGACATGGGTATATGTGTGTATGTCAATGAATGTGGATATATGATGTAGGTGTGTGTGCGCGCGCGTGCGCGCATGCGTGTGTGCGTGTGTGTGTGTGTATGAGTGTGGGTATATATGTGGATAATGTCAGATACTGGTCCTTGACTCCCATTTTGTTTGAGGCACAGTGTGTGTCTCTCTTCTGTTGCTCAATATCGGATATGCCAAGCTAGTTCACTCACAGAGTTCCAGTTATTCTGTCTCCATCTATAGCATCCAGTTTTATGTGGGTTCTGAGATTCTAACTCCAGTCCTTAAACTGGAAATGTGCTTTAGCCACTGATCCATCCTCACAGCCCCCTTTCTTCTTATATCTAGATGATTTCCTATTACATTTGTACATTTATTTCTATTGGTTGTTCCTACTGCTGTTTCTGGATTGTTCCTATTGCTTACCTGCTTTTAACTATGCTGACATGAACATTTATTCACGCAGAAATATCTGTGCATAGGCTTAGCTTCAGTTCTTTTGGATTTATACTTGAGAGCAAAATTGTTCTGTCATATGGTAGTGCTATGTTTAGATAGTTGGAGAAACTACCAAAGCTATTTCCACAGTGGCTGAATCATTGCATATTTCCCTAGAAATGCATGAGGGTTCCAAGTTCTTCATATTCTTGACACCACTCGTTATTTTTATTTTTATAAAATTATTGTTGTAGCAGCCATCTTGGGCATGAGCTGGTCCCTTACTGTAGTCAATTTACATCTCCATGAGACCATAATGCTAAGCATCTTTCCATATGCTTAGTGTCCATTTACATGTCTTTGAAGAAATTATCTAGATGAAATATAATTGCCTCTAGGATAGGGACCTGCCCTTTGTCATAGGCCTTGGGCTCCACAGAGATTTTCCAGTGCTTATGTTTGAATTGGGTAGAAGTTTTCGGTTTTCAATTTGTGAGTTGTCTATAAGCCTAGACCTTAATCTCTTATCAAATATATTGTATGCAACCATTTTCATTCTCTTGATAGTGTTCACAGATACACACTGAGCCCAATTTATTCTCCTTTTGTTGCTTATGTGTCTGATGTAATATCCACCAAAAATCAAGGTTCACGAAGATGTTTCTCCATGTTTTCTTTTAAGAGTCTATTCTTTTAGGTTTTCTGAGAAAGAGGTCAGTTTCAATTAAAGTTATACAAAATTTGGGGTCAGGGCCTAATTTTATTCCTTTGTGTGTTAAAAAGACTCTCCTTTCCTATTACAGCCTTGGCATCCTTGTTGAGATGGGATATTCCTGTTACTCCTTTGTATTCCTCTTTCAACATGGCTGTGTCCACGCCATTACCACATTGTTTTGATGAGTATAGCTTTGTAGTTAGTTTCCAAGCCATGATCTGAGAGTTCTCCATCTTTATCCTTTAGCTTCATGCTTGTTCTTTCTACTCAGAGCCAAGTTCCTGCCATGGTTTCCCTTGATGATGCTGAGGATGAACATGCAAGACAAACAGACCCCTTTGGACCTCAAATTGCTTTAGGTCATGGTGTCCATCACAGCAACAACAAAACAAAACAAAATGTAAATCTTTTACCTCCAGGCCTGGGTGTGATGTGAAAGAACTCTCTTTGTTGTTTTCTAGCTCCAGAGTGCCTGTTTGCTTCTGTCTTCTATGCTTCCACTTGTTTATTAGTTGCCTACCTTTCTTCACTCACTACTTGTCCAATTGTATGCAGTTAGCTAAGTGCCTCTGTTTTGTTTTATTGATCTTTAGCTTTCTTTAGGGTTCTGTTTGAAAAGGTGTTCAGGCAATTAGTAGGTTCTTTGGAGCAGGTTAGTTTTCTTTGGTGGCATCATGCTTGTTTAGTTCTTCATTAGCAAGTTAGCTTTGTGCTGCTGGTGGCTGTGCGCATGAAGAAGCAAACATCTTATAAATTAGTTTTGGTGGGTTAAAGCCTTCTCTTTTGTTGGGTTTTCATGCCCATGGGGCTGCCTCAGAGGCTGTGGTCAATGAGTTTGAACTGGGTCTTGTGACTGCTGGGTCTGTAGTTTATTACTAGCAACTCCAGTGTGTGGCTCCTACCTGGTCTCTGAGTGGGCTGGATCACCCAGGACCTCCAGAATCATGATCTATGGGTCTTATGCTGGGATGAGAGTCTACTTCAGCATCCACAGATGATGGGCTTGCTGCCAGGCTCAAAGCTACATGTGGTTTCTCTTGGTTCCTAGGGACAGGTCCTACTGGATTTCTGTGTAAGTCTCTGTAAAGCATCCTGGACTGTGGCTCAGGCTGGGACTGAGTCACAGGGTGTTTTGGGAGCTATAGGTGAAGCTGAGCTGTGGGACTTACTCTGCTGATATGAGCTGGCTTGTCTTGGGAAGCCTAAGACAAGAGCTGGGGTTGATTTACAGGTTTGTTTAGGAGCCATAGCAAGATGGGGATCTGTGGTCTGTCTACAGGGCCTTTCTAGCAGGTTTGTCTCCATCTGGGTCCCTGTGTGAGCAAGACTGCTTTCAGACCACCATTGAGATTGACAAGAACTAAGCTTCAGTGTGTTTTAAGATCTGATGTGCGACTGATGTCCACAAGCAAACCCAAGAAACCTAGATGCGCATGTCCCCAGTTTGTTTCCTCTGTGTGCAGTACTGATCTCAGGCCACCACAGAGAGGGGCTGAGACAATATTAGAGTTGTTTCCGACTGCACAGAAGGGATCATACAACTGAGGCCCTAGTGTGTAACTCTCCCTCTAGATCCTTTGGTTGATAATATGATTAGTGGGACAAACAGGGATGTAGCCATATGTACAAAGGCAAAGGGCATTTTTGAACTCAAAACTAGAGCCATAGTTGGAGTGCCTGTCCTTTCTCTAAGCCTGCCTTGGGCCGTATGGGGTTTTATAACCTTTTTATCCCAAACCTGATAGTCTAAGGATACTGATGATTTAAAGTTCATCCAGTCAAGCATATTAATGATTTATTTGTGTGTGTGAGGGTGTTGGTTGTATGGCTTGCTTAGCTTTCTTATCCTCTGCCCTACCCAAAGTTTCTACAATTAAATTTCTATATTTCAAGTTATTTTATATTTTTTATTGAGTTTATATTACTTAATATATGGTAAGTACATGGTAAGTAATGCAACTCTGTTATTTGATGACTATAATAGCTAGTTACGCAGTAGCCCTTTCCATTCCTTTAAAATGTTGCATTGTCATATTTTAAATTTATGTTCATATATATTTAAATAGATATATAATCGTGTATAAATTTTCTTCTTTATATGATTGATTTGCTTAGCAATATATAGTGCTTTAATGTAGTTTTGTTCTATGTTTTGATAGTTTTCAAAGGGGGAAATCTTTAAAACTTTCACTGATTATTCTTCGACTCAATCCCTATATAACCTGTTTATTATTCCCATGTAAGTTGCTTTCAAAGATTTTACATATTAGTTTGGAGAAGCATCCAGACTTTGCTTTCAGGAAGTAGTAAGAGCAGAGATCAAGGAAGCTTAAGTAGGCTCTGGTGAGATGCTTCTTCAGTCTTAAAGACAAGGTCATAGAACCTTTGGGCACATGACCAATTTCAAAGGCACTCCAAAGGAACAGGACTTCCAGGAAGATATTGGAGTGAATGTCCCCTACCACACATTTACCAGTTGCCAGGATTGCTGTTTCTAAAGGAAGCAACTTTGATAAACTGCCTGGAGGAATGGTGGCTTGTGATTTCTCTTGCAGCCATCCCTCCTCCATCTATTTAAACTATTGTTCCCAAGGGGCTCAGTAGGAACCCTTTCAAAAGAGAACAGGAAAGATTCTGGGGAACAGAAGCAAAAATGGTGATGTGTGGGAGGAGAGTGGAAATAGAAACACTACCAGATAAAATATATTTCTATTACATGTAAAGGTGAAGAAAACTGTGCAAGGGACATGGGGTTTATTCACTAGAAGGAAAGACACTGGATTAGTGGAATTAGCCTTTCTTTGTGGACCCAGGATGAGCAGGCATCAGGTGGCAGCTCTAAAGCATGACATCAGACCCTACTTAGCATCACAAGCAATGTTCCCATTATTGCAGGATTGAAGGGAGGGCAACTGCGGAAGCCCAGGCATTGCAGTCCCCGGCTCGGCTCCCAAGCTGTGCATTTATCTAGCTTTTTTTTTTTTTTCTCTCAGTGTTCTTTCTTGTCATGTTTGGTTTTTTTTTCTGTCTTGCTATCCATAAAAGTTAAGTGGAAAAAAAAAAAGAGAGATGTTTAGTGCTGAATTTCCTGCAGCAACAACATGCAGGGCCACGCTTTCTTGCTGAGCCTCATTTCTGCTGGAGCTATTTATAGACCAGCTCTGAAAATTTCCTTAGTAACAGGGTTGGGAAGAACTCCATCTTTGCTGCAGTGGATGTCCCCAGCCAGCCTGTGGCCCTGCCCCCCTCTGTTCCTACAACTCAGAAATTCTCAAGTGATCGTAGATTAGAAATTATTGTCTCCACCTTCAACATATTTCATGGTTGGAGAAGCTTCATGAATATTTACTGCTCTAATCGTGTGCTATATTTTTGTTTGATGGTAATGTGCTCTATGGAAGAGGGGATATTTCATATTGATAGCCAGGCTTTGTGCAGCAATGACTAAGGTGTATGGTGAAGTTTCTCAGGCTTTCAGAATTATCCATCCATTGTAGTTTACATTTCTGGCCTCTGCTTAGAATGTTAACCTTTTCCTTCAAGTATTTCATCCTCTCTTTAAGTTTGTTCTTTTTTTCCCCTTCCCTCCAGCTTGACCATCTGTCTTTCTCCTTTTGCTTCTGTAGAACCCTGGACTAAGTACCTGGTTGGGGGGGAGGGCAACACATGTCATCAAAACATTTAGTTTTCAGAAAGTACAGAGTGACTTCTGCTTAGTGTTCTACATCTTCTCACCATCTGGACCTGTGACCTCACCCAGTTAGAGCTCAGCTAACAAGGCCAAGGTCGTGGACTCAGCACGATCCAGGTTACTTTGTCCAGGGAAGAACTTCACATTGCCATCTCTCATAATTGCTTGTGTCGGTGGGTCCATCTTGAAAGGCTGCTGATACAGGAGGCCATGGTGAGATTTGGGCTAGAGCCAGCCCTCCATGTTATTAGAGTAAATACCAAAGCATGTGCTATAAGCTGGATAGTCAGCAGGGCTCTTAATCCAATGAATTTCTCGTATTAAGTTTTAGAATAAGTCAGTCATAGGAAATCATTATTTTCACACTCATAAGGTTGCATGGAAGAAAATATGAACCCTAAGTTTGGTTCAATGTTTTCTACCTTTATTCTGCCTCTGTATTCATTTTCCTTAGTCACCACTTACTAAGTAATACTTGAATGAGTTGCACATCTTACTGTTAGGAATGAAGGAACCAATATAAGTGAATGTGGTAAGATGGGCTGTTGTGTGTAGCTGGGATGGGAGTGGCCATTGGGTAAGTACAGTGCTTGTGAGCATCTTCTCCCTGTGGCCTACTACTGATAACGTATCCCTAGGATGATTAAAAATGGTTTCCGTTTCTTCCATCTCACTTCGGCGCACTCCACATGTGATTGGTTTGTCAGGGATTCTCTCAAACTAGAAAACTTATGTATAGAGGTGGAGTGGCTTGCACAAGGTTTCACAGTCTGTGAGGTTTCTGGACTCTGAGCCACACTGTCACTGTCTTTGTTATGCTGTCCCATCCACAGAATATTTCACCATCACTATGTTTTCCTGTTTTATGTTCTGCTTGTTTATGAATAAAAGCTTTAACACAATTTCTCTGGCTGCATTTGTGCATGGAGTCAGATTTGTAAAATCTGAATGTGGCTTCACAAAGAGATCGGAGAACTGGTTTCAAAAATAAAACAACCCCGCCCCCCAAAGCAAAACAAAGCAAACGCCTAGGGCCCTTTTAGGAAGGGTATCTGCTTGGGAGGCAGCCCCAACAGCCAGATAGAGGTACCTCCCGGCTACCTGAGCACCTAATATTCACACGGTCAATGCAACACCGTATAGAGGACCGGAAGTGCCACTGAAACGGTCCAAAAGACATCAGGAACAATCAGCTTAGGGCAACCAGATGACTAAAGGTCAGCGAAAGAACAAAACTGACAGAAATCAGGAAATATGACTCCAACAAAATTCAGCGAGGTTAACACAGCAAGGCCTGAACATCCCACCACAGCTGAAATACATGAAAATGATGACAAATCTATACTTAGGAAAACGATGGAGCCTTATAGGAAGGGTATCTGACATAGCAGTGGAGATAAGGTTTCTGACATTAGAGATATGTTTTCAAATCCTGACTTGGCTGTGTTTATTCCTCAAGCCACTGTACCTGGTACAATGAGGAGAAAACCTTGGCAATACTCTCCTTGAAACTCATTTGCCAACTTGTGCTCCCACCTGCTCAGAACTGGGATTCAAAGGTGAGGAAATGATTAAAGGAACAGCATGCAGCCCAGGGTCATGGGAGTCAAGGAAGCAAGATACTCTCTGTCTCTTTCCTCCAAGACCATCGTAACTTCGATTATGTGACATTCTTGCTTCAATTAAAGGCAAGCCTCACATCCAAAGGATCTCATTTAAATTTTGCTGCTTTGCAAACCTGTCATCTTAGCTGATATTTTACAATATTCCATAATGCACTGCCCCTTGATGCAATTTCATGCCTCCTGCTGACTGTTCAAAATTACAAAGCAGAAGGTCAGGCAGCATCAGTGGACGGCTCTGAGGGTGCACAGGCGGTGGCACAAACAGCAGATAATAGGTATTTAAAGTTAGCCAATGCCATGAGAAATATGAAGGAAAAAAGCCGTTGTGATGTCCTCTAAATTCGGTGACTGAATCTGCCATTCTTATTAAAAGGCGGCAGATGTAGATTGGTCATTAGAAATATTTCATATATATAGAACAGTGTGAAATGTATGTACAGTTATAAAAGCAACCACAAAGCAAGTACCCATAAGACAGACCTAGTAGAAACTTCATTCTTTCCCTGTAGTTGGAGCAGACCTCCACCAGATGTGATGCTAGTGACCATCCATTTCCACTGTCTCCATAGATTTATCTGTCCCAGAATTTGCTTCCTGATAGTTTTTATCCCATCGTGTTCACTCCAAGTGGTGACTTGAAGATGAAGGATCTTGTCATGAGAAAACTGAAATGAAGGAATGATCAGGACACCAGGGAGTTCAGTGCAAAGTCGTGAATTCTGCTGGAATTCCACACCACAGGCTTAGGGAATTCTACCCTATATGCAAAACACCTAGAAGGAGCTTAGTAACAGATGTATCTTGGGAAAATGGGGAGATAGCCTTGGTCACCATGTGGAAATGCTTGACTGGCACCCAAAATAACATGGAAAGTAAAGTTTTAAACCTAGGAGTCACGTTTCCTTTCTCACCCTTTAAAAGTTTTTTTTTTTTCATACAATGTGCTTTAATTATATTTATACTCATTTTCTTTCTGGTTCATTTCCCTTCCTTACACACCCAACTTTTTATCCCCCCCTCCCCTGGACTCCTAAGGATCAATTTGTGCTGTTCAAATATTCTTGCATTTGAGCTTTTCCTTGTTTATTTGAGTATTCTCAGTCTACTGGAATTGTGAATGGAATCAGTGGCCTGTTGGGAGCATCTGAGATTCTCTTGCTTTATTGCTGTGAACTCAGCAAGGGTAGGAGTGTTGGCAGTGGGAGGGGGAAGGTACTTCCTAGAGGTCACAAGGTCTATTTGAGAATCATACTGTATATTCTGGGAGGGCAGTTGGAGTCCTTTACGTGCAGACCAGCAGGAGAGATGAAATGGTAACTGAATTGATAGAAGTTATGGATCTTGACTATGGGGACGGTGGCTGCTTCACAGAGGGAGGTAGGGAGGAATGTGAGTGGTGCACAGGTGATCCACTTGGAGGGCTGTTAGTGTTCATTTATCCAAATGTAACAGTGAAGACCCATAGGCAGCAGTCCTTGAGGATAGTGTCAGCACGATGGATTCAGGGTGTTTCAAAGTGAAGCTTTGGTTTCAACCTCCAATCTTTATTGAGATCTTAAGAACTGGTTAGGGAGCAGAGGGGAGAGAATGTTAGAGAGAATGATAGGGGAAGGAGGTGACAAGGATGAGCTGTGGCTCTGAGACCAACTTTCAGGACAGGGCTGCGATTATCTGACTAAATGTGTTCTAAGGGAAAGAGGTCAGTGGCACTGTGGATACATATGGCCATGAGGAGCTGTGGGGTTCCCGAGTGGATGATGGATGTTGACTACTGAAGGTCTCCTCAAAGAAATCTTGTCCAGAATTCACAGCTTGACAAACATCTCCTGTTGTACCTGCAGACACACCAGGAAGCTCATATGGAAATCACTTTGCCTCTGGATTGTCCCAGTGTGGTGAAATTTGGACGGGGCCTCTGCTAACCTTCCTATGCCCCTTCCAGAGCCATTGCTTTCCTACCCAGTTCCCCTTTCTGTGTTCTGTTCTTCCATAGACGTCAGCGGTCTGCTATAGTTTAAAGGCTCTTCCAGCCGACTCTGATTGCCTCCTCTTGCTCCTTCACAAGTATCTTCTGCAACAAGTAGCTTCCACATCCAATCCCATCCTGCCTTCCCTTTTTGGGAAGAGCTTAGCTGAAATGAGTCATGTTTGCTATAAAAGTTATCCACGTGGCTTTACTTAAACCTTAAACTTATGGTTTCCTGTTTGCTTCTCCCATCCACTCTTTGTTTCTTCCTCCTTTCTTTAGGAATGAATTTAATAATGACTTTTGCTATTTATGCCTTGTTCAATTTTTTTTCAACTCTAGTACCTTTGTAAAGCTAGAGTTTAACTCTTAAATTTCACTTTACATATGGTATGAGAAATGCTGAGCAGAGTAGATCCCATTCTTCCTGCCTGTCCTTAGGTGACACTGGTAACATTTCTCCACTCAAGGCTCTTAAACCATTTTTACTTAACATTTCTTACAGTGCAATGCATTGAGGGATCATTTTCAGATTTTGTTTGGCTGACATAGCCTGTCTCTGTTTGTCTCTTTCTCTTATCTCCATAGCAAAAGATCTATAACACAAAATTCAGCATTTTAGCCACTTAAATTGTTTACTTAACTATAAAACTATAGAAGGGCATTTTTGTGGCTTCCAGTTTTAAAATCTGCATACAGGGTTTTGCATAAATGCAAATTTTCTTGGAGCACAAGGTATATATATATAGCTATTTTATATAAACCACCAAGTTGGTCCCCTGAAGTGGCTGTGCTGTTTTACATTCACATAGGAATATGTGGGGAATTATACGTGTATTCTTGCATCAGCACCATGTGGCCTTGATTTGCACATCCTCAATGACAAATGGATTGAACAGCAGTTTCTGCTCTCATTTCCATATGCGCACCTCATCAGTGCAAAGTCTATACTCAATTCTCATTTCCTAATTGGAAATACATTCTAGGTGCAGACCTCTTGTCAGAAGTGTGACTTGGAACGTTTTCTCCAAGTCTGTAGCTTTACTTCTACCATCTTACAAGTTTGTGTCATAACTAAAGTTAATTAGGATGACATTCATTTTAATTGTTGTTGTTTTTTTTAGGGGTCATTCTTCTGAGGTCATGTGTAATTATCAAAGTATAGGTCCCAGTGATTTTCTGTTACGTTTACTTCTAAACATCTTGTAGTTCAGTGTTTTATATATAAATATAGGATTCACTCTGGATTAATTTTTATATGAGGTTTGTGCTTTACATTGATGTTAATTATTTTTCATTTGTGAACATTCAATTATCCTTGCACCATTGTTGACAGTACAGACTTTCCCTGTTGAGTTGCTAATTTCCATTTGTCAAAAGAACCTCAATTATAACTGTGCGGCTTATGCCTGGCTTCTTTACTTTTTTCTGCTTTTCCTTTTGTCTCTTCTTCTATAAGCACCATAAAGTCTTGATTGCTGAGCTGTACAGTAAAGCTAAAATTGAATATAATTATTTTTACTTCATCCTTTTCCAAAGTTGTCTTGGCTGTTCTAATTCTTTTGCCTTCCTATGTAAATTTGAAATAATCTTGTCTATTATTACAGACACATATTTCTAAGATTTTGACAGTATGATAGTTACCTTGTTATACTTTTCTTTTGCTAAGGTTTGCATCATTTTTAGGATTTTTTCCTTATGGGTTTATATTTTCTAGCTATGGATCTTTAAAACTATTTTATTAAATAGTTTTAATAAACCTGCGCCTGCACCTGCGGAGGTCAGCAGAAGGCTTTGGATCCCGTGAAGCAGAGTTTGCAGGCAGTTGTGAACTGTCTGGTGTAGGTGCTAGGAACAAGTTCCATCCATTTGCAAGAACAAAAGTCACTCTTTAACTGCAGAGTCACACCTAATCTCTGTAACATTGCATGGCCAGGTGCCAAGACACAAGAAGTAAAGAAGAAAATATATGAAAAGCTGAATAACAGAAAAGCAGGTAAAAAGTTCAATAATAAAAATCAATGTCAAAATGCGTAATAGTTAAAGAATTTTTCAGTCAATAATTTTGGTCTGAGGGACTGGAGAAATGCCTTAATGGTTAAGAGCCTGTGCTGTTCTTCCAGAGACCTCCAGTTCAGTTCTCAGCACCCACACTTTGGGCACCCCACAATCAAACACCTTTAATTTTAGCTGCAGGGATCCAATGTCTTCTTCTGCCTTCCTCCTTCCATGGGAATGTATACATAACACACACACACACACACACACACACACACACACACACACACACACACGAATAAATATTTAAAAAATGACTTTGGTTAATCTCAGAAATATAAGGTCTCACGCTTCAAGGAGAATGTTCTAGGCGGATGCTTATGTAGTGTGTGGGTTCTGTTGGTGAGTGTGCCATCTTGGAGAGGGAGGGAAGTAAGTGGCAGAACTACTTTGAGGAACTCATAGTTTTAAAGGAGGCTCACAAAATGTAGAAACAGAAAAGTTTAAAGCTGAGTAGATCAGGTCCCCCAATACCACACAAGTCAATTGAGATATCTATTAGGCAGTGGGAAAAACAGATTGTAAGTCACTAACGTTAATGATTTTATACTGTCAAAAAAGTGACAGAAAGCCTGCTGTCAGAATGGTCCTTCAAGAGCACATTGCCAGCCTTTGAGCTGAGGCACACTTTTACTGAATTTCCAGAGTACTAAGATTCAGGGGTAGGGAGATGACAATACGCAGCTTATAATATTAATGGCAGTGCTAAGTCATTGAAGCCTATCTTTCCTCTGGACATCACTGTTGGGATTTAAGAAGCTCATGCTCTATATAGAGGCAGAAAGCAATACTTAGTTAGACTCAGATAGTCAGTTTTTATGAGTTTCAATGTTGAAATAAAGAGAAGAGGAGTTTCAGAAGAGAGAGTTCACTGAAGAGGGGATATCAGAGGACACAGGCAAGGCAGTAAGGAACAGCTGAGGTTATGATGGCGGGAAGAGCAAGGGTAATGGTGCCTGAAGGAGCGTAGGTGTTCTTTTGAGGACCAGAGAGAAGACCAAGATGGCTGGAATTCAGTAGGAGACAAGGTAAGAGATGAAGTGGGACAAGTGGAGGCTATTGAATAGGGCCCAGTAATCTCCGATACAGCTTTACTTTGGATGAAGTAGCAAGCTCCTACAAAGACTTTGAGCAGATAAATGCCAGTTTACCTGTTATTTTTCATTTTATCTAAGATACTTAAAAACTTGTGACCTATCATTATTTTATGCAACACAAAATGAACCAAACCAACCAAACAATACTAATATGAAAGTACAAAATGTTAGGAAAAGTTACCGTTCAAACTATGAACTAATTTTTCTTCTACTATTTGTAATTGTTGTTCTAATTTTACAAATGTTAAATTATGGGGAAAAAAACCCAGCAACTGTGCTTTGGAACCATGACATGCAATACATTTTCTAAAGAGCACCTGTCTTCTTAATTGAGCATAGACCAAGTGGATGGCTATTGCATTAAAATCAGCAAGGGAGAGTTTTGCTTGGACCAGATAAGCATGTGAAACATTACTAAACTTTGGATATATGCTGGGTGAGAAAAAAAGAACCCTAAAGACCTGATCTTGAGAAAAGTAGATGTCATTCACCAAGGTTGAGAATAGGATGAGAGAATACATTTGGTGGAAGGCTGCCAGAGCTTTGATTTGGAAATAGTAAAGTTGAGAGTCTCTTTAGGGAAATATTGGAAAACACACACACACACACACACACACACACACACACACACAATCAGTTTTCATTATTTGTGGATTCCACATTTGTCAACTGAATTTTTCACTGAGATCTCTTTCCAACCCCATGTTAGTACTCTCCTTACATTCACAGTCATTCACAGATACTAGTAGAATGGAGAGAATTCTAGGACACCTCCTTCCCAGATCCTCAGCCTTGATTCATCAGAGTAGCTTCTTGCTTGTTCTGGCTTTCAAACCGTGAACAGCTGTCCTTCTAGGGCTTTTCAGGGCTATGTTTTAGTGTGTTACACTTCCTGTTGGCAATTTTGCTCTTTAAAATTGTCTCCAAGTGCCCTGTCAAAGTGTTCGCTAGTGTTTCTAAGTGTGATAAATATACCTGGTGAGAACAATATGTGCATTAGGTAGGCTTCATTAGAGCACACAATATAGTGCCATGAGCCATCCATTTAATATTAATGAGCTCACAATATGTGTTAAATAAGTTGTCTTTAAAAATAAACACATGTAAAACAATGTTATGTGTTGACCAGTAAATTGGTGTCATTGCCAGAGGCTCACTGGAACCTCAGTCTGCATATCCCCAGGAACAATAACTCAATGTTTGCTAATCCTGAAGTTGTAACAACTTTATACACCATAGTTGCCAGAACAGGAGAATCTCAGTGGGGCTTCAGTGTTTATATACTCTGGAATTTTGGATGATATTAAGGCTAGATTGGTGATCATCAGCATAGACTCACATTTAAAAATCCCATTATCTCATGATATTTCCCTGGATTTGAAAGACATAAAGAGACAATCACAGAACTACAGAATAAGCATTTAGAAACAGTATTATCTCTGTTAAATGCAATGATAAATGACATTGCTCTGGCTGGGGAGATGGCTCTGTGGCTAAGAGTGCCTGCTGGGTGATCAGGAAGACATGGGTTCAAATCTTCAGCACTGGATGTGCAAAGCTGTGATGTGGTTGATGCTCCTGGAAGCTTCACACTGTGATGGAGAGACAGGAGAGTTGCTATGGCTTGATGGCCACCAGCCTAGCTCCAGGATCAGAGAGAGACCGTGTCTGAAGGGAATAAGGAGGAGTGATAGAGCAGTAGAGATGACATCCTCTTTAGGCCTAGATGTAGCAAGCCCCTCCCTGAAAGTGATACCAAATACTCATCACACTGCTTTTTAAAATATTTCCAGTAACTTATGTTTTCTAAAATGCCCTGTGTTATAAATTAGGGGAAGATAATCCTTCAGCACATACAGTTTGAGAGATTCTGTTCTGAAGGATGGTCCCACTCAACTCGCCCTCTCTCTAAATGTCAAATAGCTCTGAACCAGACATTAGCACAAGGAGGTTTAAAAGAGTGTAGACTTTCAGTCTCTTACCTGACTCATCTGATGTGCAAGGAGCTTAGAAATTGCCATTCGTCCTTACAGTAGGCAAAAGGAAGTTTCAGAAAAGATGGACGGCAGGGAAACTATTGACCGTCATAATGGAGAGTCTGGAGAATATGGACAGCCACTTTAATGCAGAGGACTTGTGGGAATCAATAGCATGTAGGAGAATGTTGATTAATTGGCTAGTTGAGGGAGGCTCAGTGCAGCCCAATTTAAGGAAAACCCATGGAGGAAGGTATCAGTATTAAAATTCCCACATACTTTGGGGAGTTTTTTCTTTAGATTTCCATGGGTCCTCTTACTTAGAAGACACCCCATGCCCTTGGAGGAGGGGTGAAGGGAAGAAGCCTTTTGATACATGTCATGTCAGAGAACACCACTTTTCTTAATGAGGTGTGCCTGATGGAGAAACTGATTTAATAGAATCTAACCTGCCAGGTTTTGACTTGAGCCTTGTATATACAAAGGAGGAATATACCCAACTCCCTGCAGTCACACTGTCCCAGTTAAGGGTGGGGCTGAGAAGCACTTGTGGGATTTATAATACCAGCTCAACAAAAGCTGAAGACCTGGTTATAGGACTTTGGAACAACCTGTCTCTCTCCAAAATTAGACCCCATATCATAAAAAGCCTATTCACCACTATTCTATTTACTTAGGATATCATATCTACCTCTCGACATAAATGTTAGGAGACAAACTAAAAAAGAAGAACACCAAAGAGAAGAAATAATAACAGCAACAAACTGGATTTGATAGAACAAGCAGCAGAAACTAAGACAGATATAGGAATGCTGACAGTATTAGATCAGCAAATTGATAAAACATGTGCTGTTTCAAAGGGTTTTAGGGGAAAGGGTAGGCCACATGCAAGGAAGGATAATTTTAGCATAGACAAGAAGATTATATAAAGAACCATAAAGAAACACTAGAGATCAAGACATGATCTTTGTACACTGTATGCACGTGTTGCAAATAACAAGAGGAAATAATGTTCCATGTCATTTCTTACCAGGGAAATGCAAATTAAACCAGCAATGAAATACCATTATACACTTACAGAAAGGTACAAATCAGATCACCTTCAATACCAATGTTGTGATGTTGGCTGTGTGGGACGAACAGGCAAACAGTTTTAGAACTCATGGAATGCTGCCCACTGGTTAACATAACCAGGATGGGCGTGTCCCAGAGAGGCAGAGCTCCGAGGACTATGTGTCATGAGGACTTCATGCTGTTGGGGATCTTTGCACTGTTTGCTGCCCTCACATCACATCCCTTAGAACCTATGAGTTGTATGAAAAGTCTCACGGGACTTCCAGCCCCTCACTGGGCAGTATCACTGGGACTCACAATAATAGCGCTTTATCTTTTTCAGGAGCAGATTAATGATTCAACTACCATCCGACTACTTAGAATTTAGAGATACAGATTATTAGCGATGATCACTACCTTTAGAAAGAATTTGTTAAAGTAGATTAGTGAAGATGTTTTGGTTAGTGGCTCTGATGTAGAAAATCTTAAGTAACAACGTAAAGTTCAGAAAGGCAACATTCTTAATAGCTGCGTTAGTGACTTTTTATGGTCAGAAAACAAGAACAACAGCGGTCTGAATGGCACTGGCTGACGTAACTCTTGCTAACGCTGCATGGATGGTGAGAGTGATGATTAATCCCTTGTAGTGATTTTTTCCCTCAGTTTCCCATTATGATTTAATAAAATTGTTAATGAGTAGATATGTACTTTGAGGTTTTAAAGTAGAAATAATTGATTATTTTTTTAATAAATAAAAGAGTAGATGAACCATTCCTTTAAGATTTTTTAAGACTGCCTTTTAAGATAAATAATAAATTAATCTTTTTTTGTAACCAAAAATTTCAGCCTGCAAATAAGAGAAACTGGCTGAAAAAAAATTACCTTGTTTGCTTTCATCTTGTTAATCTACAAGTTGCTTAGTTACAAAGATATGTGGGTTCTTGGGAATAATTTTTTCATATTTGTTTTCTACCCATAATACATAAAACTTTTGATCATGTAAAGATATTGGGAACATATCTTTTCTATGTATATTTATTGTGATTATTCACTTAAAAATATAATGTAACCACGTTGTGATTTTTGTACTTCTTGAAATTTTGCTGGGCTATAGAAGCTATGACTGAAAAAATAATGAGTGGGAATTGGAACTTTCCTCCATCCACCAAATATATGTGTGTGTATATCTGTATATGTATATATGCATATATGTATTATGTGTGTATGTGTATATGTAGGCATGTATATGTATGTACATGTGTATGTGTGTATGTATATATGTAAATATATATGTGTATATGTAAATATGTAAATTGGTTGTAGTTTTGTTCCATCCATGTGAATGGGTAAATTTCTGTATGCCTATATGTCTGTCTGTGTGCATATAAGTATATAAGTATGCAAGCATGCATGTATGAATGTATGTATCAGAATCTTGTTGGAACTGGAGCCTGTCTTGATTCATTATCTGGTGTGTGTGTGTGTGTGTGTGTGGACATGTGATCTCTTTTTTCTTCCTTCTCTTTTCTTTTGACAGTTGCCACCATCTGTGGAAGCTCCTGCTAGGATCTATCAGCTCTTGTAGAAATAATTAATTAAATCAATACTAATACTTATAGTTAATTGGCCAGTGGTGTTAATCCTTAACCTGCTATTATAAATAAACACACATAGACCCCTGATGGATTTTACCAACCTTTAGCCTGGATTGTGTAATCTTAGCCCATCTTATGGTAGCTTATGATTCTGTTCCCCAAATAAGACCCCAATATATACATATGTCCCCTTGGGCTGTTATTCTTTGTATTATGCTAATGTTCCTGGCCATGTGGAGATATGATTCTTCTATTTACCCATGGTGTGTCTTCTCCTTCCTCCTCCTGGCTTTTTCCTCCCATGACCCTCTCTGCTCCTCCAGAGCCCACCAACCTTTTCCCTGCCTACCTTTCTCTCTGCCCAATCACAGGCCACACCATTTTATTAAAGCCAATCAGTGACAATGGTTAGCCAGAAAAGTAACAGACAACAAGCAAACCCCTGAGAGCAGTTAATTAGCACTTAGAATACATAACAGATCACTGCATCAGGCTTTAGTTCTCTCTAGGAAGCCGCCAGTTCTAGCCTCCACTTACCACCATCAGTGGAAAGCCCATGGATAACCAGTTCCCACCTTGAGAATTATTAAGCTTTTTTTCCTCAGAGAAAGTCTGCTGCGTGTTCAGCCAGACACTTCTCTATGCCCCACTTTGGTTTGCCCTGTCATGTTGAAGCTGGACTTTGACACTGTAATGACTCTCCATGAGTGAAAATGGGAAGTACTATGGTCCCTTAGGAGGATCCTTTACCAGGTTCTTAGTAAAATTAAGTATATTCTTACCATCAGATCCAGTATTTTATTCACTCCTTCATATTTATCTGATGATGTTGATGCACGTTCAAAATCCTGTGTAGGAATGTTTATAGAAGTCATTTTTATCATTGCTCTACTTGAAAGCAACCAAGACATCCATATGTGTACATATATATATATGTATACACACACACACACTTGCTCCAAACCACTGTAATATTATTCAGTATTAAAAAGCAATGAATGTAGCTGTGAGGTAGTGGCACATGCCTTTAATTCCAGCACTTGGGAGACAGAGGCAGTCAGATCTATGTGAATGCGAGGCAGTCGTCTCTACAGAGTGAGTTTTAAGACAACCAGAGGTACACAGAAAAATCATGCTTCAAAACAACAAAAAGGCAATGGCAACCAACATTTCGAATACTCTTCCAAAATGTTTCTTGCAGGCTCATGTTTTGGGTGCTTGCTCCCTAGCTAGTGGGGTTATTGGAAGGCTGTAGAACCTTTTGGAGGTGGGAAATCTTCCTCAGTTGTGGAAGGAAATCACTAGGGTTGTTCTTTGAAGATTATAGCCCCACCCATGAGTCTGGCAGCTCTTTGCTTCCTAGGCAGCCATCTTGAAAAGAGACTCTGCTCCAAACTTCTTGGCTGCTGTAAAACTCACAATATTTTTACTACTAGTGATCAAATCATGGCGCTAAATTATTTCTCCCCCAAACTGATCTGTCAGATGTTTTGATCACAGTGAAGTAAGGAGTCAACATTTTATTCACCTTCACTGGTTTATTTGCATCTCACAGATGATGACAATGTTGAAACCTTTTTCAAATGCTTTATCTTGTAGAAGGATGTGCAGCATTTCTTGTAGAAGGAATTCAATGTTTTCCTGATGACATGCCAAGGTTTGAACAAAAGTTCAGAGGAGACTCACAAATTTTTATTCTCCACGTTGTGGGAAAACAAAACCAAAAGAAAGTATGTTCCAGACTAGTCTAATCATCATCTTTGGACAAATGTGTCTCAGTGGACCCTAGTTAGTTGTTTTAAGGAGTTGTGAACAATTAAATTGCATTAAAATCTACTTATTAAATAAAATATATGTCAATGCCATTATCTTGACAATAGCACCTTCTTTACAATGGTTAGGTCCCAGTGTCTCTGTCAGGAGAGATGTCAAATCAGATTCACTCTATATGGCACTGATTCTCGAAATTGCAAGAAATTTCCAATTTCACTGTGATGGAGATGTAACCTGAAGTAATAAATAAATAAATATTAAAAAAAAGAAAAGAATAATATTATGAGAATCTTCCCAAGGAGACATATTCACCCTAGGTAGGGCATTAGTTAGAGCCCAAGAAATCATTCTATCCTAGGCTAGTGTGATATGCAAATGGATTTATTGTTGTTACTTACAAAAGTGTGACTGAAGTGTTACTTAGAAAACATTTAGGGAGTTTGTTTCTCTGTGAATTGTTCACTAAACCGACATAAGGCTAAACAGTTAACAGCATGAACAGAATTAAAATAGTTCTTAGAGGAAGTCTGACAGAGTAAGACGTGGGGAGAGTGTGGGCAGGGAGGGTGTGGGCAGGGAGGGGGGAGGACAGTTTGCTCACTCTTGCGTGTTGGGAGGTACTTGGCTCTGCCAGCTCTCACCAGGCAGCCTTATTGTGGCACTTGCCTGTGGAGCATCTGTAAGACTCAGAAAGGGCCACACCATTACAGATCGGAAGTTTGAGAGTGACTCAGGAAAGGGTGAGCTCCCTTGTAGGAAATTTTGTAGGCTGGGTGAAGAGGGGAAGATACTATAGTGCAGATTCTAGAACAATCTAGAAACCAAAGCAGGAGCCAATCAGCAAAAACTGTACATTTGAAAGAAGAGTCTATGATAAAGTTATTAAAAAAAACAGTGAAATTAAACAAAAGCAACTGTAACTCCCATAGAATCAGATTATGGGAAGATTAGGGAATGGTTTAATGGTTTGACTTTCTTTTGTCAGTACAGCCATGATGCAAAACAAACAGGGAAGATGCATTCGCAAGCCCAAAGAAGGAGAATAAAACAAAACAGGTGGGAACACTCACACTAAAAGCTAAACATGTCCTTTCCCATCATATAGTATAAATGTGTAAGGAGGGCTTCCTCTTAACATGCTCAGAATTACTTGTGGTATTTAACTGCCCTTAGGGGTTTTGTTATGTTGTCATTTATCTCAAGAAAGAGCTATGTCACTACCCTGTATTTTAATTATTGACAATTCACACACTATATTCTGATCACAGTTTTTCTTCCCCCATCTCCTCCCAGATCCTTCTCACTTCCCTATCTGATTTCAAGCTCTCTCCCCCCCTAAAAAAAAAACAAAGAGAAAAATAAAACAAAGAAACAACCAGGATTAAAAAATTAAAACAAAAACAAAAAGCACAAGAAACACACACACACACACACACACACACACACACACACACACACACACGCACATGCGCGCACGGACACACACACACAGCACTACAAAAACACAAAATCAGAAAACATAATATACAAG
This sequence comes from Lophiomys imhausi, assembly GCA_907164525.1. Lineage (NCBI taxonomy): Eukaryota > Metazoa > Chordata > Mammalia > Rodentia > Muridae > Lophiomys > Lophiomys imhausi. The sequence continues at coordinate 2,185,014 of CAJQZJ010032201.1, read as the reverse complement.
CAAAAGACCAGTAAGGTTAAAAAAAAGAAGCTTAAACAAATCAATAGGAAAATAAAAAACAAAACAAAACAAACCACCATTGAGTTTGTTTTGTGTTGGCCAACTGCTGGTCCTGAAGCCTATCCTTAAGTGAGGTTATATAGCCAGTGAGACTCCATTGAAGAAAACTAATTTTTTTTTAAATGGTTGTCAATTGGAGATAGCTTCTTGGTTAGAGATGGGAACCCATGTCCACTCCACCCTTTCCGCACTGGGACCCCACCTGGCTTGAACATGTGCAGGCCTTGCGTATACTGCTATAGTCTCTGTGAGTTCATATGTGCTTCAGTCCTGTTGTGTCTGGAAGACACTGTTTCCTTGGAGTCATACTTTCGTTTGGTTCTCAATATCTTTCTGCCTCCTCTTCCACATAGTTCCCTGAACCCTGAGAGGAGAGGTTTGAGGAAGACAACCCATTTAGAACTGAGTTCTCCAAAGTCTCTCTTTCTCTGGATATTGTCTAGTTGTGATTCCTCTCCATTTTAAAGGAACCATTAAAGAATTTTAAACAAGGCAACAGCACATACATTTTGTGTTTGAAAATAAACCCAACCTCATAGTGTGAATGGATCACAAGCATATAAAATTGACATAGGAGTCAATTTCTTTTGCATTTCCTCATGTTGGATAATGAAAATTGGAACAATATGACCTTTTTTTTTTTCATTTTGACCCCAGTGATGTGTTGTAGCAGAGAAGACATGATGATCTGATGAATAAGGAGATATTTAAAAGGCAGGCAGACACATTCCCACTGCATTAGCGTGCTACTGCCTTCATTATTCTTATACCCAAGTTCTCCAGGGAGCCCCTTTGCCTAGCAGGCCATCAGCATATTTCTGGAAGCCTGGGCAACATTTTAATCTTTGTGGTCTGATCTTGATGGAGAGCAGATAAACCAAATCACCCTTCTGCCTGCAAAATGATCAATAGCAAAGAAGAAAATGAAAAGCACTTAATCCACCTCCGTGGATAGATAGTCCCAAGAAGCAGGGAATGATTTTTCCTTCAGAAATATTATCTTGGGGATTTGCAGCCTTTTTATAGCAACAACAAATGCTTCAGAGAAGGGATTAGATACAGAGTGACTAGTAGTAATGAAGATTATAAGGTCATCACTGAGGCTGACAAAAATAAAATAATTTTCTTAGAAAGTGGAGGTTAATAGAAACACAGCTATTGGTGACATACTCAGTCCCACAGGACTAAAGCACTCTGTGTAGTGTACCAGAGGTGATCTTTGATTGGCTGCATGGTTGTTCAATGCTTCCTGGTACCTCCTTAACACCTCTAAGACAATTTGCTCCTAGGCGTGTGAAACCCACATCTAGTTATTTCATACATTCAATCACAAGGCACCCAGAGCCACCAATCACCTTGCCACTGTTGTTCAGTCCTTGCCTTAAACCTAACTTTTCCAGAAGTACTTTTCTTGGACTTTTGAAGACTCAACACTTTTCTGGATTTTTTCTTATTTGTCCAATGACACTATTTTATAGTTGACTCTTGTTTACTTTGCTTTTCAGGGTTTCAGTGTAGCCGGCTTTCATTTCCCCCCTTCACATGCTCCCACATGTCTTTTGCCTAATGCTATCCTATGTTTTCCCTTCTTTTCACTGTTATCTTTAAAAATATTTTAGTTAATTTCTTGAGAATTTTTTTACATTTTATTAAATATTTTCTTTTACCCCTAACTCCTCCTCTTAGCTCCCCAATTCCTACTCCACCTCCCTACCCCCAACTTTGTGTTCTCTTCCTAAATTTCATAACTTATTGGCTCCAATTTGTGCTATCCATATATTTCTGGGTATGAGACAATCTATCCATTGGAGAATAATCAAGCTACCAGAAACTACACATGTAAAAAACTGACCCTCTCTTCCCTAGAAACAACCAGCTGCCTACAGATCTTTAGTTAGGGGTTGGAGTTCATGAACTGCTTCCATTCCATCCTAGAATATTAACTAACTTGATCTTGTGCAAGTCTTATACAGCCAACAACAGCTGTTGTGGGTTCATGAATGGTCCTGTCAAGTCTAGAGGACACTATTTTTTCCAGTTCTCCCTGACTTCTGGCTTTTAAATATCTTTCTGTCCCATCTTCCGCAGTGGTCTCTGAGCCTTATGTAGAGCTCTCCACTAACACTTAGTCTCTATACTTTTGCCAGCTGTGGAGTTCTGTGTTAACTACATCCACTGCACAAAGAAACTTTTCTGATGAGGCCTGAGAACTGCAATTATCTACGTGTGGAGATACATACATTTAGAGTATGTGGTGATTTGAATAAGACCAACCCCCACAGGTTCACATATTTGAATGTTTAGTCATCAGGAAGTGACACTACTTGAGAGGGATTAGGTGTAGCCTTCTTGGAGTAGGGATGGCCATGTTGGGAGAAGTGTGTCACTGAGGGTGGGCTTTGGGGTTTCAAAAGCTCAAGGCAGGCCCAGTGTCTCTCTCTTCCAGCTGCCTGCCATTCCAGATGCAGAACTCTCAGCTACTTCCCCAGAATCATGTATGTCTGCATGTTGCATGATGACAATGATCTAAACCTATGCACTGTGAGCCAGCGCCAATTAAATGCTTTCTTTTACTGGGGCAAAAAGCTGAAGACAGATGCTCTAATGTATTGAGAGAAATTGGGGACTGTCCAGGCAGTCAATTGTCTGTCATTTCCTAGTTTTGGAAGCTGCTGGCTTTGCACTTCCTGTATTTTCAGATATATATATCTTTCTCAGGTCTCTGATGTGATTGAAGACTAGATAATTATAGACTCACAGTTAAATTTTTAAGTTTTTTAGGAATTAAAAGGATGTTCTAGGTCTAAGAAGATATTTTTAAGTTGGTAATACAAGTTAGGATGGAAATTGAGTTAGGTATAGAACTTTAAACTCATGGAGATAAATAGATAATAGAATATTAATAGCAGTTGCTGAATATGTATGGACTGGACATTGGGAATGTATGTTATACCTTATAATTAAAAAATGTTTTCATTTATAAGAGTTACCATGGTCATGATGTCTCTTCAAAGTAACAGAACACTGACTATAACAGAGGGCATTTTGATATGGTTTCCATTTAGCAAAATAATTGTTATATCTTCACCTTGGAGCCTGTTAGTTCTCCACTCATGGGTTCTTGGTTAGATTTACAAAACCAGGCATGCATTTCCTTGGAGGCATGTCTTAAATTTTATCAGAAAGAGCTTGGTTACCACTTGGGCACCAATGGGCATCTTAATATGGCAGTCCATAGCTGGAGAAGACTATTAATGATTTCCTCTCCCTGAAGTAGAAAGCACAGCATCTTCCAATACTGTGGGAGCTAGCCATCCTAGAAGTGTCCTGGTCAGTACCAACCTGGTTCCTCCATCCCATATAAATAGTTTGTGTAGTTCTTTGGGGTCTTGCTATTAAGTTCTGGTGGGCAACCAAGAGGAGGGGTAATACTATATTATAATTGTTTATATTTCAAGATCTTTTTTACGGCCATGAACTTGAAGAGAAGACAGATATTGTTATGATTATACTGGTACCTCCTAGGACATTCCAAATTCTTAGTAGACAACCACAAAGTATTTTTAAAAGAACAAAAGAGAAAGGAAAAGGTTGAGTCCCAAGTAAGGGAATTTCCAGAAAGGATCACATTAAGTACATTGCAGTAGTTTCCAACTGTTCTCAATTTATGTCATGGTATGCTCAGCATTGAATTAAACACATTAATTATGGGATAAATTGGCTTAAAATATATGAATGACTTTGTAACTATTTTACAATCTAAATTTAACAAAACTTTATAACTGGTAGCTTACCTAAATTATACTCAGGAGCCTCCTTTCTTCTTCTTCTTCTTCTTCTTCTTCTTCTTCTTCTTCTTCTTCTT
>CAJQZJ010032201.1:2156727-2181079 GCA_907164525.1 Lophiomys imhausi | reverse complement strand
TTCTTCTTCTTCTTCTTCTTCTTCTTCTTCTTCTTCTTCTTCTTCTTCTTCTTCTTCTTCTTTTTTTTCTTCTTCTTCTTCTTCTTCTTCATGTCAGTGTGTTCTTCCACAGAGAAGTGCAGTCTCTACTCAGAGATTTAAACTGCACACTGTGTTGCTTTATATTGAGGCCACGAATAATTCCTGTTGTCTCACTTGTAAATACCCACTTTCTCTTCTTCAACCATAGGACTCTTGAGTAAGTTAAAATGTTAATAATTCTTTCAAGTTATATTAAATGTGGATACATCCTTTGATTTTCAACCTCTAAATGTTAGCTAACCTAGAATATTCATTGATCCTCCAAGTTAAGTCACATTCTTCTACTATCTTACTCTGAAAATTTTCTTACAAGGAATCTGTATGCATGTCATGTACATGCATACAGACACACACACACACACACACAGAGAGAGAGAGAGAGAGAGAGAGAGAGAGAGAGAAAGAGAGAGGGTTATTTGCTTATTAGCTATCTTAATATTTTTCTTTTTCTATGCTATAAGTTTTATAAAGAGTATAAATTACATCTATTTTTGTTCATGAATGTATTATTAGTATATAGGATGTTGTCCACCACATAGAATTTGCTTCATATATATTTGCTAAGTTGTGAGCAATAATTATTACCATGAAGATCAGTAGTAGCAGGCTTAGGAAAGTACATGGACATTGGTAGGAAGTGTCCAGATTCAACTGCAGGTAGACCTTGACCTTAAAGTGCAGCTTTCCCCATCATGTTTCTCCACATCTATTATCTCATTTATTTCACATTTATCGTTTCTCTTTTTGCTTTTTTATTAGTTTCATACTAATAAAACTGGGGTTTTATTTGAGGGAGTCATACAATATATTTTGCTCATATTCATCCTCTCTCCCCCCAACTCCTCCAGATCCACCCCCTTTCCTACACACCCTACTTATGTCCTCTTGTTTTTAACCCACCGAGTTCATTCTGTGCTGCTTGTATTCTCTTGTGTGGCCGCCTGCTAGAGTCTGATCAACTATAACCCCTCACCAAACCTTGTCCTTCTCTTAGTCATTATCAATGGCAAATAGATCCTCAGCTAGAGGTGGAACTTTGTGCCTATGGCCTCTCTGCATGCTGGGGTTTGGCCTAGCTTGACTTTGCTCAGGTCTTGTTTGTGCATGCTGTCACAACTTCTAGGTGTCCACATGTGTAACTCCATTGTTGTATCCAGAAGACACTCTTTCCTTATACCTACTCACTGTCTCTGGTCCTTACAATCTTTCTATTCCCTCTTCCTTAATGATCTTAGCCATGGAAGGAGGGGTATGATACAGATGCCCCATTACAACTGAGCATTCTACAAATCTTTGTTTGTTTATTTATTACTTCAAGTTACATTTTCATCACAGTCCCCTCTCTCCACCTCTTCCCCCATCCCCCCATCCTACTCCTCTGGAGTGGGTTGCCCCTACATTCAGCCCCCCTTCAGTTCAATAGTCATATGAGTGTCAAGAGCTTCCTCTTGCACTGGGGGCCTATATGGCAGCTGCACTAGGGCAAAGTGTCCCACTAATAGGTATCAAGGTCTATGTTCCTGTTCCTTTTGGTGTGTTGGTTGTAGGATAGTTATCCTGTGCTACATGGCTAAAATCCAGTTATAAATGAATATATGCCATGTGCATCTTTCTGGGTCTGGGTTAGCTCACTCAGGATGAGCTTCTCTAGTTCCATCCATTTGGCTGCAAATTGCATGATTTCATTGTTTCTGATGGCTGAGTAGTATTCCATTGTGTACATGTACCACAGTTTTTTTTTTTTTAATCCATTGCTTGGTTGAGGAACATCTGGGTTGTTTCCAGTTTCTAGCTATTACAAATAAGGCTGTTATGAACATAGATGAGGAAATGTCCTTGTGGTTTGGTTAGGAATCATTTAGATGTATACCCAGAAGTGGTATGGCTGGGTCTTGAGGTAGAGCTATTTCAAGTTTTCTAAGATATCACCAGACTTCATAGCAGTTGTACAAGCTTGCACTCCCACCAGCAATGGAGGAGGGTTCTCCTTTCTCCACAGACTTAGAAGGATGCACATGGCATCTATTCACTTATAATTGGATTAGAACCATATAGTACAGGATAGCTATACTACAGCCAATGCACCAAAGGGAACAGGAACATAGACTTTGTTACCTGTCAATGAGACACTTTGCCCTAGTGGTGCTGCCTTATAGGCCCCAGTGTATGAGGAGGCTCTTGACCCTCATATGACTGCTGAAGTGAGGCAGGGGACTGATATGTAGGGACACTCTACTCCGGAGGAGTGGGATGTAAGGGATGGGTATAGAGGGTGGGAGGGCTGGACTGGGAGGGGTTGAAATAGGATACTGTTATGGAGATCTAACCTGAATTAATAAATAAACATAAAAAGAGAGATTTTTGTATTACTATATTACAAGCTAATTATATCAGTTGTAAATAAATTTGTTGAAGATAAGGAGATCAAAGGGTGACTGAATTAAAAGATAAACACAAATAGATTTGACTTTGTGTGTTAATTCTTGTGGGACTTGAAGGAATAAGTTCAGGTTTCACTGGGCTCATTTTGTTTGATTTCTTGTGTCTAACTGTCCTTTTGCACTGTCCTGTAGATGTCATTGTCTGTTAAATTTGTGAATGTGCAGAGACATTTCATCAGGACATATAAGTATTGTGGAGTCATAGCTGGACTCTAGATTTTGGGTGTAGAATGCTTAGTGATTCCTAACTAGAGAAACACTACTTTTTGAATGATACATGATCTTTCTGAAGGCATAAGTCATGCCAATAACCACCTGTACCATTACTAAATGTGAGTTCACACAATGGCTTTCTGGCCAAGGAAGGAAGAGATTGAATCTGGTTCTGTTGCCATGGCTCTGAGAGTCTCCTTCTTAGATCTAAAGTATCTATGAACAAGGAGTCTTTAAAGGTCTGGGAAAATAAAAAAAATATGATGCAATTACATGATTTCTTCTTTCCCAGGAGGTCAAACAAAAACAAAGCTAGGGTTTAAATAATGAATAAATGTCCAACAGTGTTTGACCAATTTCAAGAGACCTTTAACTTTTGTCTAGCATTGGGGAAGTTACTTGCAATCCAACCTTATCCTAAGGGAGCTATTTCATTCTATGTGCCATAATACTATTACTGCATGTAATTCTGAATTGTGTAGATCCATTCTGGAATAGTCTAGAAAGTCTAAATAAGATTTTATATTCTGGGCTGGCATCAACAGTGTAATCAGATTAAAAGTTCCAAATGCAATGGATTGATGACCTAATAGGAAAGAGATAGGGGCATCCCTTCTACACAAAGGTAAACCTTCAAAATCAAGCTGTAGGGAGTAGATATTGACTTGGTACTGAGTGCCAGGAAGTGGACATTTTACATGCACTAGACAAGTACTCACAGTAATCCCTTTGAGTGTTCTTCTTCCTCATGGTCTCCAGTTGACAGATAAGAGAAATGGAGATAAGACGCTCATCTTGTGTGACAGGGTCATACAATGTCACACATTGTAATGACATCGGAATTTGGCTTGAGTTTCTGTCTAAGACTAGCGTTAAATGAGCTTACCTACTGTTCCCTGGGTTTCCTCCTGGAATCAGTTGAATCATTTGCTTCTTTTTCAAGGATGCTTTTGTCTTTAAGTATATCTACCTATCCTTGGTATTAAGTAACTCTTATAGAACTGAATGGCACTGGGAAGTGTTGATCTGTCTGGACTAGGGAATAATCTTATCAGTGAGGAAGACACAGTCTTTGATTGTCTTTGTAAAGCCATCAGACTCCCAGTCGGTAGTGTTGATAGACTTAAACACCTTTCTTCCACTGCCTCTCAGCCTTTCGTACCACAGTAACTCCATTTGGCTCATGGAAAGTGGAGTTTCTTCCATCAGTGTTATTCTGAGTCCCCCAAGCCAGGATAGGTTGATGGTTAATGCTGATCATCAACCTGATAGTATCTACGATCACCTAGGGGATACATCTCTGAGTCTGTGAGACAGTTTCGAGGTTGGGTTAATTGATATCTGAAATCTGATCCTTAAAGCAGCCAGCACTATTCAAAGGGCTGGGGTCAGGAAGGACTAAATAAAAAGGAGAAGTGTGTAGAGCACTGGCTTCTATCTCTGCTTCCTGACTGTAGATGCACTATGGCCAGCTGCCTCCCATTTTTAACGCCATGATTTCCCAGCTCTGATGCACAATACCCTTGAACTGTGGACCCAAACAAGTCCTTCCTTAAGCTGCTTTAGTCAGATATTCAAGCAATGAGAAAAGTAACTAATGCAACAGTCGAGTTTTGTCAACAAGTGTCTGTTGGTTTATTCACTTAGAACTTCTACAATCATTACTTCTAGACTAGGAAGGACGTCGTTATATGAGGAGTCAGACTTTCTATCTCTTTTTCCTTGTTGCTTATTTCAAAGCTATCTACAGCTAGCAAGGTGACCTCCTGTAATCTTTCTTACAGTGCCAGGGTCCCTTATTTTCATATGGCCTGTTTGTGGGACGAGTACTCCTTGAGACACTTGGCATTTACTTTGGTTTACGTTGTATGTTTACTTATTATATTTTTCATGTCAAATACAGTTTGAACTCTCAAACTCATGTAAAAATGGAAACTCAAGGTTTTTTTTCATTTTTGGTTTTGAATTTCTTTGCTAGTCTCCATTGCCATTCAGAAGGAAAATTTCTTACCATAGCTTCTAATTTAAAAAGTCCTTTGAGTACTATTATCATTCAAGTTTTGTTATCTTTGGATCACTCACAGCTCTTTCTATGAGTGATTTTATTCTTATAGGCCTTTCTTATTCTACATTAAATTGAATGGTAGTAAAAAGTTCTTTTTGCTTTCATACCTTTCAACCCTTTAGTTGTATATTCTAAAAATGCTTATGTTTTTACTGCCTCAGAGAAGTAAATATGACACCATTAGACAACATTTTAATGTAAGTTTCATAATAGGTTTTCTGATTTACTACGCATGACATCAGCAAAGCTTTGCCTCACATCCAGGATATAATCTACAACCTATGAGTAATTACCTATGCCCAAGCTCCTCTCTTCATTTTCCCCTTTCCCTGGTTTTGTTCCTCCAAGTGAACATTTTCCAAATCTTAGCTCAAAATTGAAAACCTGGTGGAATTTTCCTATAAGCAATCTATAAATATCAGTGATTTTTTTATTATAATCTTGTTGGTTATTGCTTCTATTAGCCTGTAGTGCTCAACAAAGTTTCCAACGGCCTATTTTTCATGGAGTGAAAGCTTATGGTTTTTTTCAGTTTCAGACAGGACATTGAAGCCCTGAATCAGAACTCATGAAAATTCTGCCATTGCCTGTATCACCATAGAGACCTTGTCCAGGGAGGTCTATAACTGTTACAATATATTAGGTCACTCCGTGAAAACCAAGAGTGAACACAGAAAAGGACATTTCATGGATGTAAAATAATGCAGGTTTGTGTCATGTTAGTGAAACATACCACGCATGGGCAGGAGGACTGTGTTCTTTATTGTGTTTTGGTGATCAAGGATTACAGAGCAGGTACCTTCTTCAGTAGTGCCCCCTGTATTTCAGAAGAAAGACTTTTGCAACACATGCGTGTGTCCTTAAAGCTGTTAGTATGAGTGGTACAGTTACCATTTTGTCAGAAGACCTCCTCCAACCTCAGGGGTTTAAATAATGAATGCCATTCTGGTGTGGGTCTGGGAGAGGAGCAGAGCTACCACATTAAAGGTAGGATGTGTCGTTTGTCTCAGCAGTGTTGACTTGCTTCTGAAGTGCAAATTGCATAAGGCTGGTAGACAGAAGGAAATGGTCACAGATACATCTTATATCCAGTGTCTCTCATGGCTGAAGAAACAAGCACTTGTGACCTTATTTTGTACCTCTGGCCTAAGGCTTTGTTAGATAGATCTTCAAGAGACCTTTGACCATTTCTCATAGATTCACAGATTCATGGATTCTTATAGATTTCTTATAGATTCCATAGAAAGTCTGTTTGGCTTTTTTAATGGAGACCACATGAAAGGAAATCCAAAGCTATCAAAAATAATATCTCCCTACAACTTAGACTAACATCAATAGAAGCAGCCTGCTGTTGGGAGAAAATTATACCCACATGAGACAAGACAGACTTATCAAAATGAAGGGTTCAAATAAGTCGAGCCATCTAGAGAGAGAGAGAGAGAGGAAAATCCAAATTATACAGAGCCCAAATCAATTATGTAACAAATTAATATGTTAAACATCATTATCACAACTCCAAGAATGTCTGAATGTGTGGGAAAGGCCAAGGTCTCTTCATCTTCTCCTAAAGTGAAGAGAAAAGGAGGACATTTGATTGTTTCTGAAGGACAGCATGGATGTTAGGTAAGGATTCTTAAGGATTCGTAGGTAACGGGGAGTGGCTGTCCACCATAAGGAGAAGTTCCTGGGGGACACGGACCTGTCACTTGATGACAGGTTTCTGAGAAACTGCAATTGCTCTGTAGTCCCTGGGTTCTATCAGTTGCTCTCCTCCCTTGGTACTGTCTCATGTGGTAGGAATTTTGTAGGGATCTAATACCAAGCTGCTACTATACATACCAGTAGCTAGTACAGCTGTCACCATCTACTACCCCTAATGTCTTCCTTGGTCTTGAAGATCTCATGCCCATAAAAGCTTCATATCAAAGACAGTTGTCATCAGGTGAGATAAATGAGGTAATATGCAGGCAAGCTGCATATTAAACTTAATAATCTGATAGGTAACTATTAAAGCCTCATTACTGATTTTCATATTCTTTAATTAAACAGTGGGACATTCTTTCAATGTTTGCCATAAAATGTTTTCAGTGGGAAGGGCCTCTGGACCTCAAACCTGGATGCTTTGGCATGGTGACCACCTCATGGTTAGTAACAAACCTCACACCAAGCCTCATTCCGGGCCCCAAGGATGGTACCTGCCCTTTTAACACTTGGTTTAAGCACATTTTATGAACATTTTAAACAACAGTACCTCATCATCATCATCCTTTTTCTTGTCTTCTTCCTCCTCCTCCTTCTGATGTATGGGATTCTGCTTTCTACTTTTTTCCTGACCTGCTCAACCCAAGGACTATGACAGCTCCTGTATTAACTTGCCTATGGCACTGAAAACTAGGCTGGAGGAGGCATGGGGACAGTGTGGGCCCCAGAGGACCTGAAAACACACCCACATGGACTCATATGCTTTACAGGGTAGAGGTTTCTGAGAGAGACAAGATGATGATTCTCAGGATTCTTGCCTCCTGTGGATCAAGCCTTAGTGCCATCTCTCTTTCTGCATGTGAGTAGCATTTGTGGCCTGCCTATAACCACCTGAATACAGCAGAGGCAGTGGACATCTGTCCTTCATTAATCTACCTTGTATAAGAAGTCTTTTGCTCCTTAGCTGCCATAAGCTGTTTCCTTCCTCTCTTTGTTGGCTTGAGAATAAAAAGAGGTCATAAATTCTGTAGCTGCAGGGAGCGGAAGGATGCAAACGACCATGTGACTAGGGGAGCAGGTGCTTCAGCAGCTGAGCCTTTGCAGGAGAAGCCACAAAGCCAGCATACTTGTTAATGTTTTAATCTCCTGAGCAGAGGACCCAGCTGTCATGTCCAGGTTCCTGGCTCCTAGAAGCTGCATGCACTACGGGGCTGGGTTCACAGTCGCGGTTGTGCAGTGACTGGAAGCTAAAGCATCCTCTGTGCATCAGGAAATGTTTGAGGTCTTCAAATGAGTTTGGAACATTGACCTGCAGGGAGGTGACAGAGCCTCTTATCGAAAACTTGTGTGGTCATCCAGAGCCCTGAGAGTCAGACTGGTTCCACACAGGTCTTCCAAATTTATATCATCTTTCCTTATTCCATCACAGGTGAAGAATGTGAAAATGGCAGGTCAGATATTTCTCATTTCCTGTCATGTAGAAAAAGGCCCAGACCAGCCCTTTGCATTGGTTGTGATCAGTAACATTCTTTAGGAGGAGACAAAGAAACCACTTATTTCTGGAATCCCTTTTGACTACCCCTCATTCCATTCCTTAATCTCATGTGTTCTCTACCAGGTCAAGGACACGGACAGCTCCTCATGGCCCTTAGGGACAATTCAAATTCTCTCTCCCTAACACATTCCTGGGTCTTCAGATCCATTGTATCTGATAATATGTTAGTTTATTCTCCATATCATTCAAAATTTATTTAAGTGAAGTTTTGGATTTATTATAAATAACCCGTTAACATATATAATTCCATTTGCTCTGAGGGTTTTTGACACTGTATTCCTTTCTCTCAGCTTCTTTACAAAAGTCTCCTCCTTCCTTTTGTTGCCCCTGACAACAATTCAACACAGGACAGAGAATATTCATGGACTGATACAGTCCCTCCTTCCTCTGAGTTTACTACTGCTCTCAACTGGTCAGAGCAGGAACTGGCTGGAGTAGGCCATGAGGAGACTAGAGGGGGTGGGGTGCAGTAATGATGGCTTCAGGATACTATTTTAGCTGTCAATCACAGAGCACCCAACTGAGAGCAACTTAATTGTGGGGGGTTAGTCATTTCACCCCCAAAAGGTGAATTTAGTAGTTTAATTACTTGAACAACTGTGCACATTAGGAAACATACATGGTAAATATGTTTTCTATCCTATTTTAGTGGGGTCGATAGAAAAGAAGGTTGATACCAGCTGTTATCCTGAAGCCTAGGCTATGTCTCAGAATGGCCTGAGTTAGCGGCACTTTTCTTGTTTCAGCCTCTTGAGTTGGGATTGAGGCAGGTGCTAGTAGGCAGTCAGGGAAAAAAAGCCAAGATGAAAACTGCCCATATGTGTGAAAAAGAGAATGGATGTTAAGGTAAAAAGTGAGTATAAGGTTAAAACTGTGAAACCAGAAGCATCAAGGATGAGAAACAAAGATGTTTGCTTCTGGATATCAGGGAGTCAAGCACACCGATAAAAACCCAACAGTCCGATGAGGAAGAGCCAGCCTGTTTTTCTTGGAACCCTTTCTCCTTTGAGAAACACAGGCTAGATACTATTGTTTTAACACAGTACTTTTTTTTTTTTGCTGTAAATTTTTTAAAAATTAATTAATTAATTAATTTTTTATTTCTTCAAGCTACATCTCAATCACAATCCCCTCCCTACTCCCCCCTCCGGTCACACCCTTCCACCCTCTTCCCCCACATCACCCCCCATCTGCTTCCTTTTTTTTTAAGTTTAAGGTATACCTGTTTCTCCCCAGCAGCTCCCCCTTTCAGTCCAACAGATGTCTCTTTCTCTTATAACAACAAATACAATACAAAACAACAAAAACATTTAGGCCACAGTTATGAAAATTATAAGGCTTAACATACATTCCCAATGTCCAGTCCATACGTATTTGGCCTCTGACTTTAACATTCTACTATGCATCCATCTCCATGAGTTTAAAGTTCTATATCCAACTCAGCTTCCATCCTAACTTGAAGTTTTTAAATTCATTTCTCAATGTGATAATAATATAGACCAAAATAAACATTTTCAGCTTCTAAGTAATGAGTACAAAATGTGGGTCTTTCATAAAATCTGTACATTATTTTAAGAATATATAAGGTCATCAGCCATCTGAGAGATATGTAGTCTATTCTATTAAATTTAAAATTCTATTCCTTTACTTAAACTTAGCTTAGAGTGTAAAGAAATTCTATGTTGACATATTCAGAGGTTAGATTTAAAAAAAATAATTTATTTTTAATTTAAAAAATTTTTAAATATTTATTTATTACTTCAGGTTACATCTCCATCACAGTGTCCTCTTTCCAACCCAGCCAGTCCTGCCCTCCCACCGTCTACCCCCTATCCCTTCCATCCCACTCCTCTGGAGTGGAATGTCCCTACATACCAGTCCCCTGTCCCAGTTCAGCAGTCGTATGAGGGCCAAGAGCCTCCTCATACACTGGGGGCCTACAAGGCAGCACCACTAGGGAAAAGTGTCTCATTGACAGGAAACAAAGTCTATGTTCATGCTCCCTTTGGTGCATCGGTTGTGATATAGTTATCCTGTACTATATGGCTAAAATCCAATTATAAGTGAATAGATGCCATGTGCATCCTTCCGAGTCTGGGTTAGCCCACTCAGGACGAGCTTCTCTAGTTCTATTCATTTGGATGCAAATTGCATGATTTCGTTGTTTCTGACAGCTGAGTAGTATTCCATTGTGTAGAGGTACCAGTTTTTTTTTTTTTATCCATTCCTGGGTTGAGGGACATATGGGTTGTTTTCAGATTCTAGCTGTTACAAAAAAGGCTGCTATGAACATAGATGAGGAAACTTCCTTGTGATTTGGTGAGGAGTCATTTGGATGTACACCCAGAAGTGACACACTACTTCTAATACAGCAATGATAATAGACTGATTAGTAAATAAGGATAAATTAGTAAATAAGCCTGTAACAAGTCATACCCAGTTTCAGAAAAGAGACCCCAGACCATCCTACAGGTGAAGGATGTAGCAGCTTCTTGCTAGTGATGAGAACAAACGGCATTTAGTGTAATTAACAGCACTTGGGACACCTGCAAGGTCAGAAGTAGCAATACCTGTCAGTAGCTACTGGCCAGCAGACAGAGTAGGCCGATCACCACCAGTGCCAGAGAGCTTACTATAATTAACAGTCAGCAAGACACCTGCAAGGTTGGAGGGTAATTACGCTGGCCAAGTGACTAATGGCTGAAAGATAGTCAAGGTCAACAGCAAACAAAGCCAGTGTCAGAGATAAACACAGGGTTGCTTCGACCACCCCTAACTAGGTGGACATTACAAGTTTCTATCTACAGTTGGACCAGGAAGACATGCATAGAGTATGTAGACCCTCCATTGACTGAGTCTATAATAGGCCAGAGAATTAACCAGTCTCAATAGAGATTACTTCAGCCTTTGTCCAGTTTATAGCATGGCCCCTATAAAATCCTGGACAAAGGATAATCAGTGGCTTTCTCCTCTCTTAGAGACCTTTCCCACTCCAAGATGTTTCTCACAAGTTCCCTCAATTTCTCACTTTTCTCTAAAAATTCTTTATTTTTTATTATTTTATTTTTTTCCTTTATTTTTTATTTCTTCAAGTTACATTTCAATCGCAGTCCCCTCCCTATTCTCCCTCCAGTCCCACCCTCCCACCCTCAACCCCCCCCATCCTCTTCCCCTTTTTTTTTTCTTTTAAGTTTAAGGTATATCTTATTTCCCCCTACAGTTTCCCCTTTCAGTCCAACAAATGGCTCTTTCTCTTATAATAATAAATACAATACAGTACAACTGAGGTAATTAGGCCACAGTTATGAGGGTTATATGGCTTAGCGTACATTCCCAATGTCCAGTCCATATGTGTTTGGTACCTGACTTTAACATTCTACTATCTAACCATCTCCATGAGTTTAAAGTTCTATATCTGACTCAACATTCATACTAACTTGCAGCACAATTTTAAAAGTATCTTCTTAGATCTATAACACTCTCTTGACTCCTAAACAACTCAAAATTTAATTATGAGACCTGA
Organism: Lophiomys imhausi; assembly: GCA_907164525.1. Lineage (NCBI taxonomy): Eukaryota > Metazoa > Chordata > Mammalia > Rodentia > Muridae > Lophiomys > Lophiomys imhausi. The sequence goes on along the minus strand of CAJQZJ010032201.1, from coordinate 2,169,500 downwards.
GAGGGATAAATATATCTGATTTTATAGGAAGTACAGGGTCTGCAGCTTCCCAAACTAAGAAATGACATATCAGTGGCTGCCTGGACAGTTCCCATTTTCTCTCCATATATTACAGCATCGATCTTCAGTCATTTGGCCCCATTTCTCTGACAGACATTGATTGTAGAGCAGGGATTATGAAGGACTTACCTACCCTGTCTTGGCAGAGCTAGGCTGTCGACTTACCTGCTTCCAGGCTTTGTCCTTTTTGGACAGCATTCTGTCTACAGTTGGAGCAAGGGGCTTTTCCTACCAAGAGATAGGCTTGCGACTAATTCAATCATCTCCCACTGTAGATTCTTCGATGCTCATCTTCTACTTGGAGGAGAATAGGGTGTGCTGTCAGGAGTTGATATGTCTTGATATAAAAAAATATAAAGTTAAGAAAACATCTTTGAATGCCATATTCTGCAGATCTCTTGAGATTTTTGAAGAGGCCCTATCTATCTCTTATATTAGGGTAAGCAGATGTTGCTTGTCTCCTGTCGGTTTATTTCTGATTAGCTTAGCAAGTAACTATAATAGGCTGTCATAGTACCTAATAGAATGACCGGCTTGCATAACCATTAGTTTGTATTTCTTAATTATCCTAAACAGTTTATGACAGTTAGTAGTAAAAGGCCGAAACATCACATTTCATTTTTTTTCTTTACCTCCTAACCCTTCCATCCCATTTCTCTGGGGTGGGGTGTCCTTATATAACAGTCCCTCATCTCAGTTGAGAGGTTGTATGAGGGCCAAGAGCCTCCTCATTCATTGGGGGTCTACGAAGCAGTACCATCAGTGAAAAGTGTCTCGTTGCCTGGGAGAGAGAACTACTAAACAAACAAACCAATAAGCAGATAATAGATAAAAAGACTAAAAATATATATATATAAAATATATAAAAAATAAATAAAAAATAAAAATTAAAAATAAGAAGTCTATGTCTAAGTTCCCTTTGGTGTGTTAGTTGTAGTATCGATACCTTCTACTATATAGCTAAAATCCTACCATAAGTGAATAGATGCCATATGCATCCTTCTGAGTCTGGGTTAGCTCACTCAGGATGAACTTTTATAGTTCCATCCATTTGGCTGCAAATTGCATAATTTCATTGTTTCTGATAGCTGAATAATATTCCATTGTGTAGATGTACCACAGTTTTTTAACCCATTCTTCGGTTGAGGGACATCTGGGTTGTTTCCAGTTTCTAGCTATTACAAATAAGGCTGCTATAAACATAGATGAGGAAACTTCCTTATGATTCTGTGAAGAGGCATTTGGGTGTATACCCAGAAGTGGTATGGCTGGGTCCTGAGGCAAAGCTATTCCAAGTTTTCTAAGATATCGCCAGACTAAGCCTAATTGGCTGTTTTGCACACTCTCTTAGAAGTCCAAGTATTTAATTTTCACTGGCTGGAGGCAAAGAATTCAAAGACACTGTCATAGGTGGGTCTTTGATGACCTTCAGAGTCCGGAATCTTAGGTTCCCAAGTCATGCGCCCCTGGGCTGTAAAAAAGTCCCACAGATCTCAAAACTCTGCATCAGGATTACAGGTGTGAGGCGCCATCCTTTGTCATCATCTCTGCTTTATGGACATTTCTCCTCATGGCCACAGCATGAGTTGTATAGGCACAAGTGTCCATCAATGTCCCTGGGTAAAGAAATACCTTCAGAAGACCGCACTTTATGGAATATTCAACACACCCACGTTTATACTAATCAATGAACTGAGGAGAAGTACCCTTAATCAGTACTTGCTGCCTCAGACTGCAAGGTGGACACCTTCCTTGACCTCAGCCAAACTTGGAGTCCTGCCATCACAAAGTTGGTGGAAGAACAGATACAGACAGATCTTGGGAACTAGCAGTATTAACTGGAAAATGAAGCCACAGCAAGGGGCTGTGGCTGCTTTGGGTTCTGGGGAGACTGAGTGGCTCAGCTGGATTTTGAACTGTGTCTGTGGTTGCCTCAGCACCACACTTCCCCTCAGTGTCTCTGGCTCTTCTATATAAAGGGCGAAGGGAGAAAGTGCCTGTCTGAGTTCAGTGGTGATAAATACCACACTGCTAATTAAAACTAAGGCAACATGCTTCAGGGATTATTTCCATATAGGAGAATGAAACCATAATTTAACTAGATACAGCTCATTCCCAGGGACAATGCTGCCTGGACACAGGGAGCCTGCTGACTCATGACTCAGCTTTGCTGGGCTGTCTCTTTGCCCCAGCACTGATCAGTAGGAACCCCTTGTCTCGGCTCATGCTTGCTGCTTCTGATGCATGTATCCTATAGGAAGGTGGGAAGACAGGTGTGTGCTGCACTTGGCCACTTTTATGCACCTCATTCTGCAGAGCTGGTTGGTGCAGTTGTTTCCTTTGCTTGGAGATGCAGCAGAGCAGGCTGTGCCTTCTAGAAGCTTTGATGTGCATTTGTGAGCACTGTGGAACCACAAAAGGGACATGGCTGGGGAATGGAAGTCCTTGAGTGAGTGATGTAGGACTGAATAGGACCGATGGGGATGGGTGGGGAGAGCTGCAGCTCAGGGCACCCCTGCAGTCTCTGAGTCAGCATCTTCTCACTATCAACTCTCAGGTGACCGCCCCCACTCGCCTGGCCAAGGACACAACAGGAAGGGTAAAGTTGTGTGGTTTAGAACAGAAAATAGATGCCTTGGAAACAAAACTGACACTTGTTTTTTAATTATCTCCTCTTGGTTTCTACATAATTTTTTCCTTTCTCTCTGTCAGTAAAGTGCTGGGGTGGTGGTGGTGGGTGGGAATACACCTTCTCTTCTCAAATCTACAAAGTCAGCTACATCTGTCCATTAACCTTTAACACTGATTAAGATGACTGTTATTTCTGCCCCAAAGCTTTTAGATTGCAGCATCCAGGGTCCCGAAGAGCTTGCAATTCAATTCTCTGAGTTATGCCACCTTAGAGCCCTCTGATGGTCAAAGGGGAATTGAATAGCTCCAGTCTCCTGCCTAGACTCTGAGCAAGATGAATGAGGGCTCTGAGGTCCTGGTGCATATTCTTGGCTCCTTGTGGCTACTCAGACTGCCCCAAAAAGGTCTGTGATGCAAGCTGTGGACATGCCCTGTAGTGAGGCCAGTCACCACAGGAATTCAGAGCAGAGATTTCCTCCAGCTGAGATGATCAGGAAGAGCTTCCTGGGGGAAATTGATTGTCTGATTGAGGAAGCAATAATGTTTAAAATATAGGTTTGAGAAATGAATAATTCATGTGGCTTATTTAATAGCAAAAAAAAACATATGCAGAGTTTCCTTTAGCTCATGAAAACAGTAGCAGCATCCAAGTGACCTCCAACCACTCCATATTTGGAGTGGTCATGGTGCACGTTCTTGTTTTGTGTGCATTTGCAAAGTTCCTCTGATGGAAAAGGAAGACACTCTGTAAGGATATGCTAAAGAGAGACACATATTAACTCCCCTTTGATTGTCATATATTTGAAACAGAAGAATTAAACCTTTCCCCAGGAATACCATGATGGAGGAAAGGAAAAGCAGAGACTTTGCAGTCAGCCAAGGCAGGAACTCACCACCTACAAGATTTCTTATAGTTCTGATAATTTAAATGAACAAATGCATGTTTCCTATTTCATCTTATAAAACTATGAAAAGGTGCCGAGAAACCAGAAGACACACTAGGATTAACAAAGTAAAATTACTATTATATTATTATTATTTATTACCCGTTTCTTTTCTTGCTGAGAGCAGAGACCGGATTAGCAGCTGAGAAGCTTATGACTGGACAACCTGGTCCTCACCTCAGAGATAAAGGATTTGAAACACTTCCTTAGCCTTACAGTCTCTGCAAGAATGTTTTGCTGTTAGAGGGAGAGCAAGTGTCTTGTATTTTCCCACAGGATGCCCAGAAAACTGCTCTTCTTTGGCACAGGTGAGCATCTGGCCTCCTGGGAAAGCATCCATGCACTGTTCAGGAAGACTCTAAACCCATTTGCAGATATTCTTTGCAGCTGTCAGTAGCTCCATCTTTTCCCTCATAAGGGAGTGAGGAAAGTGACTAGACGCCAGTTTGCTTCTGTGCCTATAACCTTTTAAAAACTCGAATGGGTTTGAGGGATGCCACATATTCATTATTGATGGTTTAGCTCACGCCAGTCTTAACATCTACTTCTGCATAAAAGCAACAAGGTTAGAAAGGAGTGGCAGTGAACAGGGGGCTGAGGTAAAGGTCACTGACTGCAGCAGCTCTCAGGAGCTGAACTCCATTTTCATGCCCTGCAGCCTTCCAGAGCAATTTGTTCTCTGCATCCTTTGTTTCTCAGCTTCCTGCTTCTCTCCCGCCTCCCTCGGGATGGGCATGGCTGCAAACCTTTTCAGTAAAGGGCAACGGAGTGTAGCAGTCTGCTCAGGGGGAGGAAATGAAGGAGACACCTTGTCTTAGGATCCTAGTGGTGGAAGAGAGCTGGTGAAGTGTTGAGGCTCTAGTCCTCTTCCCGTGACTCATGCTACGTTCTTAGGGGACTTTTTCCACAGCTCACTGTGTGTCTCTGATGACACTTTCAGGGAGAGCAGTTCACATTCTGAAGGCAGAGGTTATTGCAAATGGATGTGGCTGTTAATTCCACATCCTGACGCAGTGGAAACAATTGTGTCCACACAGTCTTGCACCAGCTGATCTCCATTCTCCTCAGGGGCTTCAAGATCATTAAAGGGCAAATAGAAGAGAGCATCTCCCAAGCGGACCGCGGATAAGGGCTCAGGCTGCTCCTGGGACTGCATACAAAGAAGCACTCCCTTACCTTCCCTCTGCCTAGTTCCGGTCATTTTCTCTACATTGTCTCAACTTCCCTTCTTTTCTCTCCTCCACTGCTGATGGAAATTTCTTTCATTCTCCCCTGGCACCAACTTCATCTTCCCCTTTAGGAAAAGCACCTTATTTTATACTGGAAATATAATATGGCTTCTAAATGATTTTTGACTTAGAGGAAGCCTTTTCTGCTCTTCACAAGATGAACCTTAGAAAATTCTGCTTAAAAACCGTAAACTCACAGGAAACACCTAGTTCAAAGAGAAGTACTTCAAATACCTTCAAAGGTAACTCACAGTGCAACATAAGTTGTATAATAAATTGTGCATTATGTTACACAAAATTATACAATGCACAATATGTAGATAAAACATTAATACAAGAGTATGTGAAAAGGAATAGGCCGTGATTTTAAGCACACATTGCAGTCATCTTATCTGAGCATGTTCATCACGTAAGTGACAGATGAACAACAGGCCACACACTAATGCCCGAGATGATTCTTCTTTCATTTAGCATCACTAATCCTTTGTCATTGCCCCTTTTATAGATGCTTGTGAAACTAGATTGGCATAAATAATTCAGAGCAGAATTATCCTTGTTACAGGATACAAGGATGTATTCTTGATACAGGATTTCCCCCCTGAGGCACTATGGGTGGTATTTTAGTCATTATAGTGTAAGATTATTAATGTCATGTCAGGCCTAAGTCTCAGGGTATGTTGTTAGAGTCTATTAAAGCCCTGTTGTTATAGGACTAATTTGAAAATACTAACTCTTAGAGAGCTCTGTAGTTTAGGAGGTGCACTGTATCTCCATCACAAAAATGACTAAACTGTGTCCTGGAACCACATGCCAAAGGTAGGAGAATCCAGTGCCATCCCTTCAGACGTCTGTCTTCTTCACACTAGTTGTAGGAAGCCAAGGTCTTTCAGAACAGAAAGCTGCCTGGAGGTCTGGACCAGATGGCTTTCCTATGGCTGCATACCTTTAAGATTTCTTTCTCCTTCACTGTATCAGATACCATGAGCCTGAAAGACAGAAAGAAAGAGAGAGAAAGGGAACGGGCAAGGAGGGAGAAGGAAAAGAGGGAGGGAGAACAGCAAATGTGACCTAATTAGGAGCCTCTAGTTTTGTTGCTTTGCGGAGGCTATCACCATTGTTCCATGCATGGGTTCTATTTGGGAGAAGCAGAACTGATAGCTCTGAAAGAAATACTTCTGCAGAAGTTGCGCCTTAACCAGTATGGTGTAAAGGAGGTGGGGGTGGGGCAAGACAGGGAGATGGCCTGATGGTTCAAGTGTTCACTGAGCAAGTGTGAGGACCAGAATTCAGATCCCCAGAACCAAGGTAAATACTGAGTGGACATGGCGGCCTACCTGTAATGCCCACCTTTGACACGAGGGACTTCCCTAGAGCAATCTGACGAGGAAGGCCAGCCAAATAAAGGATAAGGGAGCTCTGGATTTGATTGGAAGACCCTGACTCAATGAATGAGGAGCGAGTGAGGATGATTCCAAACACCGACCTTGAGCCTCCACATGCATGGGCACACATGTGCCCATGGATGCCTGCACCACACACACACACTTGAAAAAAAGAAAAAAAAAAGAAAAGGAAGTGTGTGAAAGCAGCAATGGGTGTAGACACTTCACATTCCATCTACTTGAAATTAGTGTTCCTGAATTCAAGCAATATATTCTATTCGGATGTGTTCTTTCTAATCCTATTTTCCGGATCTTTCTCGGAAAGAATAAAAATGGGAGACTTTAGGGTTACAAAGAAGATCAAAAATGTCCACAGATCACCTGTGCCTTGGTGTGCATTTTTTATATGACAAATGACACAAGATAAAAGCACTGAGAACCATAGATATGAAGAATGTCATGAGAAAGATGGGGAGCTTTGTTCAGGAACCCAACAGCATCATATATAATCTGTGTTTTGAAGATTTATTATATACATATGTAGAAAAATTATCTATGATAAAGAAGGGGCTTATTTGAAAGTGAGTCTAGAAGCAAGGCAACGTTGCTTTTTTTAAATACACTTAAAATAGTGATTGTGGTGTGTGTGTGTGCATATGTGGCATACACACACACACACACACACACACACACACACACACACACACACACATGTACTTTTGGAGATCAGAAAATGGCCTTGGGTATCATTCCTCAGGAATCGCCAACCTTTGTTTTTTGAGACTGAGTCTCTCACTGACCTGGCACTCACCAAAGAGGCTTACTAAGCTAGTTAGTGAACCCCTACTGATCTATTTGCCTGTTCTGCCCCCTCAGTGCCAGGATCGTAAACACATGCTGTCACACATAGCTATTTTTATGTAGGTTCTGGGGATAAACCTTAGGCTTTCATGCTGACAAGAGAAGCACTTTACTGACTGAATTACCTCCCTCTCCCCTAAGTGGTATAGTTTTAACACTTCAAAAATTAATGTCTATTTTTAGCAAGATGGAATAACTTGGTTCTTTCCACGAACAGTTAGGGAAAGAAGCATCATCATGAGACCGATATGATAATAGCCCTGAAAAACACATCCAGAAGCCTGAAATCCCAAAAGATCAAAACCCCTCATCTAAATGCTGAAAGTGATCACAAAATGAAAGTGCCAGATGGTACACTCCTGAAATTACAGCTGAGAAATTGAGGAAAGTTACAAGTAAAGCCAGAGCTGAATTCTGGGGAAGGGAGTGAGTGATGGTGTTTTCACCTTCATGCTACATTACCTTATGCAGTCTGGGTGCCTAGGAACCTGTCAAAACATTATTTTAGGCAAGTCTGTGATGCTGGTTCCAGAGATCAGCTTGAGCATGTATGTGTGTATGAGGTCAGAAAGATCAGCATAGGTAGTGCTATCTAATCCTCGGGAGAGCCAGGAAGAGCAGACCCATCTCTTCCTTAGAGCTGACAGAGTTTCTTCTGAGGTGTTGGAAAACAGCTTCAGGTTTACTAGTCAATGAACTCCAGGCCTTACTGTAGTAATTGTGTGGGTCACAGTATTGGCTTGATGTAAGCATTTCGTGTGAACTCAAAAATAATGAACACACGAAAAATTGTCCCCTTTAGACACATGCACACAAGAAAATTATGCACCCTGAGAGACCGAGTTGTTGCATGATTGCATGAATACACAGGATTTGATACCATTTGTCAAAATGCGTAGGTGGTTGATCATGATATTTCAAATGACAACACAGTATGATCAACCCCAGTGACATGCATTTTTCCATTTCACTTCCTGACCCATTTATTTTCAGTGTGTTTGGTCTACTCATGTCTGCCACACCCATGCAGCTGTTTTGTATAGCTCAGGGCTTTGCTTGCTAAAATACATATATTATTATTCCATAACTGACTGTATAATGTGGCTTAGGAAGTGATTGTTTCAGTTTTGATAGATTCTCAGATAAAATATATAAATATAAATAAATATCTTTAACCACATTTAAAATTATTTTTCCATAACTGTATTTTCAAGATTGTAACCTTTTGAGATTGTAGACCTTAGAGATTTTGATCAGTAGGAATTCCATATTTGGGAATATCGTGACTGTGATCAGATTGTGTCCAAGCCTGATGAACATGAAAACTACCCTTGTTTTCTGATTGAAAACCCTTTTTTTCCAGTGTGGTACATGGAATGGAAATTTGATGAGAGGAAGGTGACAATTCAGAGTTGAGAAGTCAGAGATGTGTTTGAGGACTATGACTCAGGGACAATATATGGAAAGAATATAAAGAGGTCAAACTATGCAAAAGAACAAAAACAAACAAACAAAACACTCAAAACAAAGCCCAACAATAACAAAAAAATCACAATAAAGACAAACCAAGAAAATTAATTTAGGATATATGTGTAGTTGTCCTGCTGAGAGTGACTGAGTACTAAGGTCCACATGTATAGTGTGAACTCACAGTGCGATCAAGCATGTTCATGTTCTGGTGAGCCACAAGGAAGGCATTTTAAGGAATGTGCCAATGTGCAAAAACAAAACCAAAACCAATGAAAACTCATAGCATTTCAAAGATGACTAAAATGAATTATGCCCTCATATCAGAACTGAGCAGAGCTCACGCTAACAAACTTTTAAAAGGAGTCTCAAAAGGGTTCAGTATTCCTGCACATCTGCCTCTGAAACAAAGAATGCCATCTATTAAATGTGGATAAAGAGATCCAGAGGCTTGATCAAGTAATATTTACAAAAGAGAGTGCTTTATATGTAAAAAAGCAAGAATTGTATTCAATATTCAGATAAGTTAAGCTATAAAAATAGTTTAAAGGGGCATAAATGACAGAACTGGTAAGCCCTTAAGGGCCTTTGAAACAAAAATAGATACATTCAAACATCTAAAGAAAACAGGAACATAATGCAGACATAACAGAAAGATATGCAATAATTTTTCATGTTGAGAAGCACAGCATCAGACAGTGAAGTATCACTATATTGGCTCCATTAGCAAAGTAGGAAATAAAAAAGGGAAAACTAGCAAAGAATTTGGAAGATGTGCAATAAAAATTTCCAAGTAGAAACAGAGATAATAAAAGATGATTAAAAAATGAAAGAAGATGAAATCATCTCATTTACTTACCATAAAACATCCAACTTTATAATCTGCCTAGTCATAGAATTCAATGTAGGAAAGTGGGAGGGAAGTGGGGGCAGAGAACACGCTTAAAACTAATGGTTGTCATTGTTCCAAGTGATGTGAAAACCATAAGTTATAGATCATTGGACCTTACTGTGCCCTAAACATAAACATAAAAGCACACTTAAACACATGGCAATCAAACTCCTGAAAATCAGCCACAAAGGAAAAACCTAAAGAACCCCAGGAAAACACCTTCTAGTTGCATTAAATGCAGAGTGACGGAGACAGACATAAACATAGATCTCTTGTCAGAAACAGTACAAGTCAGGAAGACAGGAGAACCTTAGAGTGCCCCAGGAGGACTGCCAACTTAAGTCTGTATACTAAGTGAAACACAGCTCAAAATGAAAACATAAGTGGCTTTGAGACAGAAACATCAGGAGGAATCTCATGAGAAGAGATGGGCACCAAAAATGGTCACGTGGAGTTCTGTAAGATGATGAACTCTAAGATAGGATGGACACTCAGGTTTACACACAGGGAACGAAGCTGCTGCAGGTGAGTGCTGAGTGCAGTAGCAAATGTAAATACACTTGTGTTGCTTTTACATCATAAAATATGGTTGAAAATTTAAAATACGAATCACAGCAATTGCATCACTATGTTGTAGAAGTTATAATTTATGCAGAAGTAAGCTATGTGGCAACCAATGATGCAAAAGACAGGAATAGGGAGATGATCGTGTTTTGTTGTCAAGGTTTTGTGTTCTATGTGAGGCAGTGCATAATTGGTAGAAGACAGGTGATGACTATTTATACACATTGTAGCTTCTAGACAAAACTGAAAAAATATGAGCTAATATATATAATAAAGGAATTGAAGGTGATGATGATAATAAATATTATAAATATCCATTTAATTCAGGAAGAGTCAGGGGAAGGGAGAAAAAGGGAAAAATGGACTGAAGAGCAAAAAAGATAAGTTTTGGAATTATACTTACCCACATTCAGAACTATTGGAACACAGTCATAAGAATGACCCGTGGTGAACAATGCCTTGGGGGACTGTGAGAGAGGTTCCAGGAGAAAAGACAGAGGGCCTTTTCCCTCAGGTGTACTTTGCTCCCTGAATTGTTCTTAGATATGATTTCATGCCTCCTGTGACAAATATTCATATTCAGCTTATAAGACATGTTCATTCTTGTTGTATGTCAGAACACAGCTTTTCATTTTTGCCAAAATGATATCACTTTTGTGAGACCCAGTCTGGTCCGTGTACACTGAATCTGGATACGGCCTTCTACTTTGCCTTTGTGACTCCCTAGATAAAATCTGTAGTATATAGTAGGCAATTGTTTTAAAACTGGTCTATCCTGAAAAGTTTTGGGAAAGGGCTACTCTGATAATATTTACTATGTGCTTACTGACATCTATTTACATTTTTTTTTGATCATGCCTTTCTGATTTCAAATAACCTTCCTTGGATCATTGCTTTCTTTGTTTCATTCATGTATAAGAAGTACATTGAAACTGAAATAAAGTTCTCTACAGCATCAGACTGTAGTCCACCCCATTCTTCCAGGTCCTCAGGTCCCAGGTCCAGCAGACAAGCTCCGAACAGTTTAGCTGAAAAGGCAACGAGAACCACATTAAACATAGATGATCCAAACACTCAAAAGATAAAATTGATTAGACCAAGTAGAAAAGACTCCAAAGTATCTCGTTTTATAAGAACCATTTATAAATACATTGACATATAATATGATATAAATTATTATATAATAATATAAATATGTTAAAAATAAAAACATAGGAAAATATAATGGATTTCTATAAGTTTGAGCTATATAGTGAGTACCAGGCCAACCAAGGCTAAATAATGAGGCCCTGTCACAAAAACTAAAACAAACAAAAAGAAAATATTGATAAGCTTAATATCGTAATATGCTAAAATACAGTACATTGTTAGTAAATTGCATTCCAGAAATGTAACTTTCAAATAACTGCTGGTGTCATTCGGCATGTTAACACATGATGACAAAGATAACATGCAGCTAACGAAGTTCATAAAATTCAACATACTTACTTGAATAAAATACACATAAAACAAGAAATAAAATTTCGTTTCAATCTGCTGTAAGGCATCAATGACAAAGCACAGCTGCCACCATGCATGATAGATGAACACTAGATACCTCCTCTTAAGATCTGAAACAGTCAAGATAGCTGCCATTATAGTTTAGCAGCTTTACTCAAACTTGTGGCGAAGAACTGAGCCATTGCAGCAAGGCAAGAAAAAGAAATAAAAGGCAGATTGCTTGTAAAGAGTAAGACAGCATTTTATGATTTAATCTCTACAGTATTGTAAATATGATGATGGCAGAGCAGATGAGTTCATGCAAGCACAGGAACCCTTGAAGGTGACAGCTCCATTCAGCTGCAGCCACTTGCATTCTGATGCTCCCTGTGAGCAAGTCCCAGCTCTTCCAGAATTTTACACCGACCTGTGGTGGCTCATTTTCATTTTACAGTAAAACAGACTTTTCCTTAATAACCTAGGCAACAGTATGTGAGAGAATAAAGTTGGCCATGTATATATAGTTCAGGGAGGGTGTGGGCTATGATATTTGCATTATAGCTGTAAACAATATTTGTACTATACCTAGTACTAGGTTATTATTTGATAATAATGGTTGTTTGATGTTTAATTGTAGAAATGAAGTGTCATTTTAATTTGATGATAAAATTTGATTAAAACTTGTTCAGTAGGAAAACCTAGCATGTTATTGGAAAGGACACAAGGTGATCCTTCGCCATGAAAACTTATTTAGCTTTTCATTTTTGCCAAAATGATATCACTTTTGTGAGACTGAGCCAGCATTTTACCTTAATCATCTCTATGACATGTTTTTTTCCTTCCTGACATTACCTCATTATTTATGAGCTAAGTTAACCTCAGTTACAAAACAATGAAGAAAGGGCATAAAGTACATAGTGCCTTCTTGAAGTTCATACTTAATTTCTTAATAGATTCAGTGCAAAAATTGGGAAGGACACCTACCGAAAACTCAAAGTGAATTCACTCCATATTGCTTAACAACGCCCAGTGAAATAAAAATAAATAGCATTGCCACCTTAGCAGCAGGGGTGGGTTTTGTGTTTTACATCCAGTTCATGCTTCAGTTCATCTCATAGAAATATGAGATGGACACACTCAACAGTGGGATCCAAGGTCTGCGCTAATGAACTTTGTGCTAATAGACTTTCTTCTTACCCGTATCTTCCTTCCTTCCTTCCTTCCTTCCTTCCTTCCTTCCTTCCTTCCTTCCTTCCTTCCTTCC
>CAJQZJ010032201.1:2135619-2156717 GCA_907164525.1 Lophiomys imhausi | reverse complement strand
CCTTCCCTTCCCTTCCCTTCCCTTCCCTTCCCTTCCCTTCCCTTCCCTTCCCCTCCTTTTCTCTTTACTTCCTCCTTTCCTTTGCTATCACCTCAACATAATCATGGGAACCATTGTTTGCAGCTGCCCATGATTCCTAAATTAATTTTAATAATGGTACTTGAAGTTGTCTCAGTTTATGTACTAGGGAAGAAGGAAGAAATGCAACACTTGGCACTTTTTTGGTGCTATACACGTTTTAAATTTATTTTATTTTATTTTATAATTTATTTTTTACTTCTTCAAGTTACATCTCAATCACAATCCCCTCCCTACTCCCCCTCCAGTCACACCCTTCCACCCTCTTCCCCTTCAACCCCGCATCCTCTACCCTTTTTTTTTTTTTTTTTTTTAGTTTAAGGTATATCTTTTTCCCCCAACAGCTGCCCCTTTCAGTCCAACAAATGGTTCTTTCTCTTTTTTTCCTTTATTTTTTATTTCTTCAAGTTACACCTCAATCGCAGTCCCCTCCCTATTCCCCCTCCAGTTCCACCCTCCCACCCTCAACCCCCCATCCTCTTCCCTTTTTTTTTCTTTTAAGTTTAAGGTATATCTTATTTCCCGCTACAGTTTCCCCTTTCAGTCCAATAAATGGTTCTTTCTCTTATAATAATAAATACAATACAGCACAACAGAGGTAATTAGGCCACAGTTATGAGGGTTAGATGGCTTAACGTACATTCCCAATGACCAGTCCATATGTATTTGGTACCTGACTTTAACATTCTACTATCTAAACATCTCCATGAGTTTAAAGGTCTATATCTGACTCAACATTCATACTAACTGGCAACACAATTTTAAAAGTATCTTCTTAGATCTATAACACTCTCTTGACTCCTAAGCAACTCAAAATTTAATTATGAGACTCTAGCTATCTGTTCTTCAACCACCTCAGAGACCTGAGAGGGATAAATATATCTGATTTTATAGGAAGTACAGGGTCTGCAGCTTCCCAAACTAAGAAATGACATACCAGTGGCTGCCTGGACAGTTCCCATTTTCTCTCCATATATTACAGCATCGATCTTCAGTCATTTGGCCCCATTTCTCTGACAGACATTGATTGTAGAGCAGGGGTTATGAAGGACTTACCTACCCTGTCTTGGCAGAGCTAGGTTGTCGACTTACCTGCTTCCAGGTTTTGTCCTTTTTGGACAGCATTCTGTCTACATTTGGAGCAAGGGGCTTTTCCTACCAAGAGATAGGCTTGCGACTAATTCAATCATCTCCCACTGGAGATTCTTCGATGCTCATCTTCTACTTGGAGGAGAATAGGGGGTGCTGTCAGGAGTTGATATGTCTTGATATAAAAAAAAAACTAAAGTTACGAAAACATCTTTGAAAGAATCTGCAGATCTCTTAAGGTTTTTGAAGAGGCCCTATCTATCTCTTATATTAGGGTAAGCAGATGTTGCTTGTCTCTTAGCAGGTTTATTTCTGATTAGCTTAGCAAGTAATTATAATAGGCTGTCATAGTACCTAACAGAATGACCGGCTTGAATAACCATTAGTTTGCATTTCTTAATTATCCTAAACAGTTTATGACAGTTAGTAGTAAAAGGCCGAAACATCACATTTCATTTTTTTTCTTTACCTTCTAACCCTTCCATCCCATTTCTCTGGGGTGGGGTGTCCTTATATAACAGTCCCTCATCTCAGTTGAGAGGTCGTATGAGGGCCAAGAGCCTCCTTATTCATTGGGGGTTTACGATGCAGTACCATCAGTGAAAAGTGTCTTGTTGCCCGGGAGAGAGAACTACTAAACAAACAAACTAATAAGCATACAATAGATAAAAAATACTAAAAAATAGAAAAAAATAAAACTAATATATAAAAATAAATAAAAAATAAAAATTAAAAATAAGAAGTCTATGTCCAAGTTCCCTTTGGTGTGTTGTAGTATCGACACCTTCTACTATATAGCTAAAATCCTACTATAAGTGAATAGATGCCATATGCATCCTTCTGAGTCTGGGTTAGCTCACTCAGGATGAGCTTTTCTAGTTCCATCCATTTGGCTGCAAATTGCATAATTTCATTGTTCCTGATAGCTGAATAATATTCCATTGTGTAGATGTACCACAGTTTTTTAACCCATTCTTCGGTTGAGGGAAATCTGGGTTGTTTCCAGTTTCTAGCTATTACAAATAAGGCTGCTGTAAACATAGATGAGGAAACTTCCTTATGATTCCGTGAAGAGGCATTTGGGTGTATACCCAGAAGTAGTATGGTTGGGTCCTGAGGCAGAGCTATTCCAAGTTTTCTAAGATATCGCCAGACTGACCTCCATAGTGGTTGCACAAGCCTGCATTCCCACCAGCAATGGAGTAGCGTTCCCCTTTCTCCACACCCTCACCAGCATGTGCTGTCATTTGAGTTTTTGATCTTAGCCATTCTGACAGGTGTGAGATGGAATCTCAGAGTCATCTTGAGTTACATTTCTCTGATGATTAAGGATGTTGAGCATTTCTTCAAGTGTCTCTCAGCCATTAGGGATTCCTCCTTTGTGAATTCTCTATTTATCTCTGTCCCCCATTTTTTGATTTGTTTATTTGGTTTCTTGGCATTTAATTTCTTGAGTTCTTTGTAGATTTTGGATATTAGCCCTCTGTCAGATGTGGGGTTGGTGAAGATTTTCTCCCAGTCTGTAGGCTGCCATTTTGTTTGAATGACAGTGTCCTTTGTCTTACAGAAGCTTTTCAGTTTCATGAGGTCCCATTTATTGATTGTTGATCTCAAGTCCTGAGCTGTTGGTGTTCTGTTCAGGAAGTTGTCGCCTGTGCCAATTAGTTCGAGGGTTTCTCCCACTTTATCTTCTAGTAGATTTAGTGTGACCCGGCCTTATGTTAAGGTCTTTGTTCCACTTGGGCTTAAGTTTTGTACAAGGTGATAAGTGTAACCGAACTTTTAAATTATTATTTAACACTTATTTATTTATTACTAAATTCATTTATAACAAACACCAACAATTTCTTAACTATTAATCCTATAAATTCCTACAACCCCTTTAACCTATCCACTAAACCTATTGATAATCATAACAACCACTTTCATAACCTTTTAGAATGATACAGTCTCTGGGGCAGGTCCTCAGTCGTCAGGAACACAGTCTTTGTTGTAGATTCTTTAACACACTTAGCAGTCCTTCTTCTGGATCTCTCAGATGCAGATTCTTCAGGGTCGTTGGTTATTGCAGTCTCACCTTAAATAAGGCTTCATGCTTTCTTCTCTGTGGGAGACCCCAGCCGTCTGCAGGCCAACTTACTTCTTTTGAATCAGGAACTCAGCTGCTCTGCCTCAGTCCTTAAAGCCAGGCACCGTTTCCTTTAGGCCACTGTTTGGACAGATCAAACCCCTCTAGGCAAAAGCTGAGCCACAGGGTCCAGTCCTTGGCCTTTTGGTGTCTTGCTCAGGCTTTCTTTGCTCACCGGCTTCTTTCTGCTTCAGGGAGAGAGCTGGCCATCAATGGCCAGCTGTTTTTTCAGCAGGACCCTTGGAGCTCTCTAGCATCAGGGGCCTCTTCTCTTCTGGGCTCCACACACTGCCCTCAAATAGGAGGAACTCTGTTTCAGCTTAATTTGGGCTCTGCCCACTTAGCAGCTGAAAACAATGTCAGGCCAGATACTTTGTTTCTTCAATTCTATTGAGTCTTTCCTGTTTTCCTGACCTCAAACTTGTTTTTCAGTCTATTGAGTCTTTCCTGTTTTTGCTGACTTCATGCTGATAATGCTCTTCAGGCCCCGAATTAAGAGACAGTATCAGAAACTCCTATATATTTTCTAAATCTAATTTATCTAACCCCTACAGATAAGTATGGGTCTAACTTCATTTTTTTACAAATGGACATCCAGTTGGACCAGCACCATTTGTTGAAGATGCTGTCCTTCTTCCATTGTGCCGTTTTGGCTTCTTTGTCAAAAATTAGGTGGCCATAAGTGTGTGGGTCTATTTCTGGATCTTCAATTTGATTCCATTGATCTACTGATCTGTTTCTACCATGCTGTTTTTACAACTATTGCTCTGTAGTACAGCTTGAAATCTGGGATGGTAATACCTCCAGATGTTTTTTTATCGTACGGGATTGATTTAGCTATTCTGGGCTTCTTGTTGTTCCATATGAAATTGACACTAGCTCTTTCCAAGTCTATAAAAAATTGTGTTGGTATTTTGATAGGAATTGCATTGAATCTATATATTGCTTTTGGTAGGATGCCATTTTTATTATGTTGATCCTACCTATCCATGAGCATGGGAGATCTTTCCATCTTCTAAAGGCCTCTTCCATTTCTTTCTTCAAGGGCTTGAAGTTCTTGTTGTACAGGTCCTTTACTTGCTTGGTTAGAGTTACCCTCAGGTATTTTATGTTGTTTGCGGCTATTGTGAAGGGGGTTGTTTCCCTTATTTCTTCCTCAGGCCATTTGTTTGTTGTATAAAGAAGGGCTTCTGATTTTTTTAAATTAATTTTGTATCCAGCCACTTTGCTGAAGGTGTTTATCAGCTGTAAGAGTTCTCTGGTGGAATTTTTGGGGTGGCTTATGTATACTATCATATCATCTGCAAATACGGATAATTTGACTTCTTTGTTTCTGTTGTTTATCCCCTTGATCTCCTTTAGTTGTCTTATTGCTCTAGCAAGAACTTCAAGTACTATATTGAAGAGGTATGGTGAAAGTGGACATCCTTGTCTTGTCCCTGAGTTTAGAGGAAATGCTTCAAGTTTCTCTTCATT
The DNA here is from genome assembly GCA_907164525.1 of Lophiomys imhausi. NCBI lineage: Eukaryota > Metazoa > Chordata > Mammalia > Rodentia > Muridae > Lophiomys > Lophiomys imhausi. The sequence goes on along the minus strand of CAJQZJ010032201.1, from coordinate 2,151,946 downwards.
TATTTTGATGTTGGCCACTGGCCTGCTGTATATTGCCTTTATTATTTCTAGGTACGGCCCTTGTATGCCCGTTCTCTCCAGATCTTTTAGCATGAAGGGGTGTTGGATTTTGCCAAATACTTTTTCTGCATCTAGCAAGATTATCATGTGGTTTTTTTCTTTCATCTTGTTTATATGGTGAATGACATTGATAGATTTTCGTATGTTGAACCATCCCTGCATCCCTGGGATGAAGCCTACTTGATCATGGTGTTTGATACTTTTGATGTGTTCTTGAATTCGGTTTGCTAGTATTTTATTAAGTATTTTTGCATCTATGTTCATGAGGGAGATTGGTCTGAAGTTCTCTTTCTTTGTTGGGTCTTTGTGTGGTTTAGGAATCAGGGTGATTGTGGCCTCGTAGAATGAGTTTGGCAATGTTCTTTCAGATTCTATTTTGTGAAAGAGTTTGAAAAGTATTGGTGTTGGCTCCTCTTTGAAGGTCCAGTAGAATTCCGTGCTAAAGACATCTGGCCCTGGGCTTTTTTTGGTTGGGAGATTTTTAATGACTGTTTCTATTTCTTTGGGGTTATAGGGCTGTTTAATCTGTTTATCTGATCTTGATTTAGCTTCGGTAGGTGGAATCTATCAAGAAAATTGTCCATTTCACTTAAGTTTTCAAATTTGGTGGAGTATAGATTTTTAAAGTAGGATCCAAATATTCTCTGGATTTCCTCAATGTCTGTTGTTATTTCTCCCTTTTCATTTCTGATTTTGTTGATTTGTGTTTTCTCCCTCTGTCTTTTAGTTTATTTGGCTAAGGGTCTATTTTGTTGATTTTCTCGAAGAACCAACTCTTGGTTTCATTGATTCTTTGTATAGTTCTTTTTGTTTCTAAGTTGTTGATTTCAGCCCTAAGTTTGATGATCTCCTGCCTTCTGCTCCTCTTGGGAGTGTTTGCTTCTTTTTTTTTCCAATTCACCCAGTTTAGTTGTTAATTCGCTAATATGAGCTGTCACAATTTTCTTTTTGAAGGCACTTAGTGCTATGAACTTTCCTTGTAGCACAGCTTTCATTGTGTCCCATAGGTTTGGGTATGTTGTGTTTTCATTTTCGTTGGATTTTTAGAAATCTTTGATTTCCTTCTTTATTTCTTCCCTGACCCAGTGGTCCTCTAGTAAAGAGTTGTTCAATTTCCATGTGAGTGTAGACTTTCTGTTGATTCATTTGCTGTTGAAGTCCAGCTTCATTCCATGGTAGTCTGATGAGATACAAGGGGTTATTTCAATTTTCTTGTATCTGTTGAGGCTCTCTTTGTGTCCAACTATATGGTCGATTTTGGAGAAGGTTCCGTGAGGTGCTGAGAAGAAGGTGTATTCTTTTGTGTTTGGGTGAAACGTTCTGTAGATATCTGTTAGGTCCATTTGGTTCATGATCTCTATTAGACTCATTATTTCTCTGTTTGGCTTCTGTCTTGATGATCTGTCCATAGTTGTGAGTGGGGTGTTGAAGTCTCCCACTATTAAAGTGTTTGGATCAATGTGCGATTTAAGTTTTAGAAGTGTTTCTTTTATAAATGTAGGTACCTTTGTATTTGGGGCATAGATGTTCAATATTGAGATGACCTCTTGGTGGATATTTCCTTTAATGAGTATGTAATGCTCTTCTCTGTATTTTTTTTATTAACTTCAATTGGAAGTCTATTTTGTTTGATATTAGGGTGGCTACTCCAGCTTGTTTCCTGGGTCCATTTGCTTGGAAAACCTTTTCCCAGCCCTTTACTCTGAGATAGTGTTGATCTTCAATAGTGAGGTGTGTTTCTTGTATACAGCAAAAAGATGGGTCTTGTTTACGGATCCAGTCTGTAAGTCTGTGTCTTTTTATTGGTGAGTTGAGTCCATTGATGTTGATGGATATTAGTGATCAGGGGTTGTTATGTCCCATTATTTTGGTATAGCTGGCTGTCTTGTGTTTCTCTTTTGTTTAGTTGCTGTGGAGGTTTCTATTTCCTCTGTTTTCTTGGGTGTAGTTATCTTCTCTGTGTTGGAATTTTCCTTCCAGGATCTTCTGTAGGGCTGGGTTTGTGAGGAGATATTGTTTGAATTTGATTTTGTCATGGAATATCTTGTTTTCTCCTTCTATGTTGATAGAGAGTTTTGCTGGGTATAGTAGTCTGGCTGGGCACCTATGTTCTCTCAGGGCTTGCAGGACATCCGTCCAGGCCCTTTTAGCTTTTAAAGTTTCTGAGGAGAAGTCAGGTGTGATTCTGATGGGTCTGCCAATGTATGTGACTTGGCCTTTTTCTCTTACAGCTTTTAATATTCTTTCTTTGTTCTCTACATTTGGAGTTTCTATTATTGTGTGGCGAGAGGAGTTTCTTTTCTGATCTAATCTGTTTGGTTTTCTGTAAGCCTCTTGGATTTTTGCTGGCATCTCTTTCTTTAGGTTTGGGAAGTTTTCTTCTGTGATTTTGTTGAAGATATTTCCTGGACCATGGAGTCGGGAGTCTTCTCTTTCCTCTATGCCTATAATTCTTAGGTTCCATCTTTTCATTGAGTCCTTGATTTCTTGGATGTTGTGGGTGAGAGATTTTTTAGCTTTCTCATTTTCTTTGGATGTTGTACTGATTTCTTCCACTGAATCTTCCATGCCTGAGATCCTGTCTTCCATCTCTTGCATTCTATTTTTCATACTCACATCTGTAGTTCTTGTTCTCTTCTCTTGATTCTCCATTTCCTCTTTTAATTCTGACTGTGTTTTCTTTATTGTTTCCATTTCTATTTTCATGTCTTGAATGGTAGTGTTCGTTTTGTACATTTCCTTCTCCAGTTTGCTTGTTTTTGTCTGGAGATCTTTCATGGCTTTATCCTTTTCCTGTTCAAGCTGGGTCACCTTGGCTTGGAGCTCTTTAATGATGTTATTCGTTGTTTTGACTTGCAAAATTGTGGCTTCTTTGAATTCCTTCATAGTTTTAAGTTCTTCTTGAAGGGACTTTATCACTTTCCATAATGTAGAATTGTCATCGTTTTCATGTGTTTCAGGTATGGTGAGGTGGTTTGGGCTGGATGGAATAGCGTTGCTTTCTTTTTTTGGAGACATTTTGCTCTGGTTTTTTTTTTTTTTGTTTTTTTTGTTTTTTTTTTTGTTTGGGGCCTCTGGCCATGTGGAATTTTTTTTTTTGCTGTCTTCTGGACTTGGGTCCAAAGGGGGCACTGTGGTGTAGGAGTCGAGCCTTACTCCACCCCTATAAGGTGAGTCATTCAGTCCTGCCTCCCAGGTGGAGACATAATTAATTCAGGTGGCAGAGCTGTGTACAAGTAAGCTCTGATTTCCCGCCGGAAGGGCTGTACTACTACATAAGTCCAATATATGACAGTTTCAAATATCTGTCCATTTGCCCGGTGTTGGTTCCTGTAGCGGTGGGTAAATCTGCAGTTCAGCTCCAGTAGCCTTGCTGCTCCTGCGGCTTGGAAACTGGCCAGTGACATCACAGACTGCGATCTGTAATCTGAAGGCCCTTTGCAGCGGATCCTGGCCAGTGACATCACAGACTGCGATCTGTAATCTGAAGGCCCTTTGCAGCGGATCTCCGCTCACTTCCAAGGGTCACAACCTTTCGCCAGATAATTGGATCATCTGTGTGAGACCTGGGAGTGCCCAGCAGTGTGGGGATTATCTCTGCGTGGTTTCTGAATCTGCCTGCTGGGTATTAGGTTGGAACTTACCAGGGATCTCTCCTTTTGGGGGATGGGTTATCCCAATTCCTGGGTCCAGAGGCTTCCTAGCGTGTCCGAGAGTTGGAAGGGGCGTCCTCCCAGGCATCTTCCATGGTCTCTGTGTAGCTGGGTGAGATTTAGAAGGGGTCATGCCCTTTGTACAGTGTCCTGCAACACTTGCTGCCTTGTGACTGTGGACCCCGAAATCAAAATACGTCCACGCCAGCCGCCGCCATCTTGGATCCCCTGGTTCTTTCTCTTATAACAATAAATACAATACAAAACAGCAGAAATAAATAGGCCACAATTATGAGAGTTTTATGGCTCAGCATACATTCCCAATGTCCAGTCCATACGTATTTGGCACCTGACTTTAACATTCTACTATCTAACCATCTCCATGAGTTTAAAGTTCTATATCTGACTCAGCTTTCATACTAACTTCCGTCACAATTTTAAAAACATCTTCTTAGATCCAGAACACCCTCTTGATTCCTAAACAACTCACAATTTAACTATGGGACTCTAGATATCTATTCTTCAACCACCTCAGAGACCTGAGAGGGATAAATATATCTGATTATATAGAAAGTGCAGGGCCTGCAGCTTCCAAAACTAAGAAATGACATACCAGTGGCTGTGTGTGTGTGTGTGTGTGTGTGTGTGTGTGTGTGTGTGTGTGTTTGGGGGCATATGCACGGGTGAGTGCAGACACTCTCCAAGGCCAGAAGATGGTGTCAGAGTCTCTGAAGCTGGAGTTACAGGCAGTTGTAAACCTCCTGATTGCTGGGAACTGAACTTAAGTCTTTTGCGAGAGCATATGTGCTCTAAACTGCTGAGCCATCTCTCCTTCTCCACTTGATGCTACATTTGACAGCTTTTAAGAAGCTCATTTTCATGAATGTCTTTTCACTTAGAAGTGAAGCAAGAGCTCCAGTAAGTAATTGCTGGTAAACTAGCATCACAAATAATTCTGCCTATTGCATCAAGCAGGTCCCCAGGATCTCAGTGACTGAGATAAACCAGAAAATGCTATCCCACAATCTGTTAGTAGAGGAAAAAAGTATTTCTGAGTAAGTTAAAGAGAGAAACTAAGTGCTAACTGCAAAGACTGAAGATATTTTGGGGATTCTGGAAAGGGTTTTGAGCATCATGCCCTTGGGAATTATGCAAAGCATAATTATGAAAACTATGCACAATGGGAGAAGGGCTAACTCCAAAGCTCATTGAAGTGACTGTCCAGTAATGTGGGCTAGGAAACAGTGAGCAAGGTGGTGTTCTGCTATAGCAAATGTAACTATCAAGGCATCTTCATTGTTGTGTGTTAGTACTCAACATGATAATTGGTGAAATTAGTGAAAATTGATTTACTTCACTCTGTGGATGAAAAATTAAAATTTATAAAGCTACTCAGATAATTTGTAGTGGCTTTTGTAGCATTTCTACATAAGTTATTTCTTTTAATCTATGTAATTTTTATTTTTAAGTCTGGGTAATAGATGGGAATAGCTTTCTTGCTCCATGCCTCGAATGTAGAGGGAGAAAGACACATGTTCACACACACACATGTGCAGAGAGAGAGAGAGAGAGAGAGAGAGAGAGAGAGAGGTAGAGAGAGATGCTTTGCACCTAATAAACATTTTCCACTAATGCAGAGTTCCTTTTCATTTTCAACCTGACCTAGAAGGAGCTGACTTTTTGATGCTCTGAATGTCTCTCAGCTGGTAACATCACATTATGTCAATCTTTTATTTATTTCAGTGAATTCCTAATGGAGGCATTAAAAAGAATGTCCTAGCTTAGTGGAAGGACCACTTTTCAGGGATTTGCATACATTATTTTAGCCTGCCTTCACAGCCATAATTATCTGACTAGCAATCTAGGTCTATCATCAGCATTTTATGATGCAGAATGAAAGCTCTGAGGAATCAAATACTTGCCTAAGATCATTTAACAGGGAATAATTAATCCATCCAAGATCTATAGAAAGCCAGACTCCACTGATGAGTGGTCACACGTCATCTTAAGTATCACCAACAACATAAAGCAGGCTAACAAAGGCACACTTGCAGTTCTTCCAGGTCTCCTTGCTTGCTTGCTTGTTTTGAGGGCTATTCTAGGCTATCCATTGTCTTGTATATATGGCTACTTATAAAGGCCTCAGAATTTTTAATTTTTCAAATATGATCTTTTTTGTCTATTTCTGTTAATAGCATTTCTTTGTTCATAACATTTTTATTTGCTTTGCATAGAACCTTGAAATAAATGCCAGCCGGGCTCCTGTCAAAACTCACAAGAGACTGTGGCCTGAATTGATAGGTTTCTCTGAGATCTTTGCAAGTCCTTCTGGTGGAGATTCAAAGCAGGAATAAATTTGGTTTTGTTGCACAAGAACTTTGCTGCATAAGAAACTTCTAAAGCTAGGACTGAGAACTGAATCTTCTGCAAACTAATACAGGTAAATCCTCATTGGTTTCCTTTTGGTTCCTTGTTATTCTGGGATACACACTGTGTGTTTGATATGTGCACCTTAAGTGAACTCCAGAAACCTGATATTTTATAAGTGCCTGACTGAATATCATGGTTCCAGGAGAACTGTGGTACTCTCAAATTCCTTCCTTTACTTCTAACTCTTGTAAGAGTGATCTTAACATTGGTGCTGGCTAGAGAATGACAGCTCACATTCCGAGAGGCCATTGTAGCTGTGGAATGAAGCCAGTGGTTCAATTTCCCAAATGGAAGTCCACCTTATTAGCTGAACTTGGCCTTCAGAGTCCTCCATTTCAGTTTGATGACTTATGATATACTGCAGTGGGTACATCAGAGTTTCCAAAGGTTAAAAGCATTGACGATATTTAATTAAAACAATGCTTTAAAAGTTGAACAGTGCCAAACATAAGCTTCTTATAACAGTGCAAGGACACTAACTTATGAATTGAGTTGAGGAAGCTCATTTACATCTTCAATAACCTTCCACCAAATGCCCACTTGGGAATAATCTGAAACTCACAAGTTTGATTAACCAGTTAATACAAGGAGAGATTTAAAAATTTTAAGTTGTTACCAATTTACACTTGTTTCTAAGAAAAGTTCATTGTTCTACGGCAATTGAACACTTTTGTGGAAGCCTTTTCTACTGACTATCTTATTTGACTCATTATAATTAACTTAAATCTTAAGTTAAAAAAATCATGTTTCTGATGTGTAAGGATAAATTTTAAGTAGCATGTCAGCTAAAATAGTCTAACGCATGTCTGCAGTTAAATTCTATATGAATCTATTGTTTCCATAAGACAGAATATAGAGTCTGTCCCAACATAAAGTCAACTTATTGTAAGCATGTTTATAGGCTTAAGAGGGATGTTCATTACTAAAATTGCTAATAAAGAAAACATTTGGGGCTGGAGATCTCTTAATGGCTTAGCCATTAAGAACAGTGACTACTCTTCTAGAGGACCTGGGTTTGATTCCCAGGACCCACATGATGGCTCACAATTGTCTGCGACTCCAGTTTCAGGGGATGCAATTCCTTCTTCTGGCCTCCATGGGCTCCAGGCATGGATGTGGCACACACACACACACACACACACACACACACACACACACAAGGAAAGCCTCTTCCTATGATATGAAAACTGAGAATGCAATGGCTTAGACAGAGAGGCCTCATGAACTTGCTCTGGATGGCTGCCCTGCTTTGTTGTCAGTCATTCAAGGACTCACTTTCCTTCCATCTCATGGCTTTTCTCTCCAGCCTTCAAAGCATTGTGTGTCATGCTGGCAGATGGGGAAAAAGAACCGTGGATGCCTATCTACTTAACATATTTTTGTAGAGATGGCCACCTCAGGATTCCTACTCAAAGCCCACCATCAGGAATCATTAACATGCAGAAGAGAGGTTGAAGGTGAACTAGATAAACAGTCCATCTATTCCCTATTTTACTTTTGCATTGACTTAGAAAATCTTCATTTCTTGAAACACTTCATTTTTATATAGTCTGATATATCTGAATATTTATTTTGTATATATATGTATGTATGAATGTGTCCTACATGTATAGTGTGTGTGTTTGTGTGTATGTATGTATGTTTGCCTGCAGGTATAGGTGCCTGGGCACACAAATGCCAGAGCAGGATTTTTAGTGTTCACCACCTTACTTTCTTGAGACAAGGTCTTTCAGTGAAGGCTAGCAGCTGGCAAGCTCCAATAATCTTATCTGCTGGGATTACACGTACAAATGTACTTATACCTAGATTTTTATATAGGAAAAGGAAATCAGGACCTCGTGCTTGTGTGGCAAGTATCTTTACTCAATGACTTACATCTTCAGCCCCAATGTCTGAATTTCTTCACACATAGAATAAAGCTACATTTTAAAATGTAACTTGATTTTATAACTCCTACTAAGTGACATTAGTATGTATAACAGTAAGTTTTAAAGACAAATACATTCATGTGGAAGGCAGAAATTAGGGATAACTGTGAGAACCAAAATTATGTTTTAGGTTTCTATCACTAAGCCTAAGAGATCTGTGAAACAAAATTACCACTGACCCATAAACCCCTTGCCCAAGTACAGATACTTCCTGAAATCCTGGAGTCTATTGTTTATTGGAGATAACAAGCAGCATGCTTTCACTCCCTTAACCAAGCTTGTTTGACTCAACTACACTGGACGTACTTGATCACATGTGGGCAGGAGGTATGTGGGTAAGAACTATGTCAGAATGCACACTTACCCCTAATTGGACATGATGGGGAATATGGTGACCATGTGCGATTGCTTTTTTAAGCCTCTGGAAGGTATGACTTGTGGCCATTTTCTGGAAACCTAGAGATGGACCTGGCCAGGGAGTCCATCTACCTGGACAGTATTTATTTGAACTTGCTTTAAATTTGGCTTTAAACTGTGGTAGTGTTCTTATTCTCAGAGTGGGATTAACATAATGAAAACACTTAGCAGAAAGAGGAGCTTATTGCACATAAAGCGTAGAGTAGTTCTTTCAAGTTCCTGATGTCTTCACTGCAGTGGTCTCTGTCACTTTGCCTTTCCCGAGGGGGGTGTGGGTCACATCTCTCGTGTCCTAAACCCAAGGTTAAAATCCTAGCTTAGAGCAGCATGATGTGCTATGCAACACATCTAGCTCTACCTGCTTGGAGGCTGAGGCAGGGGAGTCCTTTAAGCCAAGGAGTTAGGGACCAGCCTGGGAACATAGCAATACTCCATTCTGTAAACCTTCCCCAAGTCCTAGGTTGTATAAATAAGATTATGATATTTATATGCTTGTGTTACCTACTATGTGGAGTAGTTAGGAATCATCCAGGGTTTAGTTGCTGTAAACAGGAGACGAAAAGTGTTTGTTTACTGAACATCAACACTCTTAATTATGAACAGATTTTAAGATATAAAGTGATAATCACTTTATAGCTTGCAGATGAAAACTGAGGACAGTATTAAACCCAAGATCTGGGTACAAACCCAAGTTTTCTTAACATAGATACATACATAGTCTGAGTAGCTTCTACCCTCCCACCTTCCCATAAAGCTCCTTTATGGCCACAACTGCCAATCAAGCAGGCCACAGAGCTGGTGTTTGGGGGTTGAGTTCTTTCACACAAAGGTTTTTAGATATTATCCTCCAGACTGCTATGTTCACAAAGTTTTAGGACATGTTCGAATACAAATGGGTTGGAGTTGGACTCCTAACCTCACCGAGCACTTGTTTCTGTTTTTGCAATGTGTCATGACCATGTTCTAAGAAAATTATCTCAGATCATCTACAGAGGCTGGGGTCAGGTGGGAAGGCAAGCTCAGTGTCATGTCCAGTTTGGTGAAACCTCATCTTGGACCCAGGTTTTGTAGGTTTGGCCTTGGGTCTCTGGTTTTCATAGGTTGTGAGATCCCTGCAAATGCTATGATTAGCAAGGAAATGAACCACAAGAAGGACATTTGGTTCAGTGGCTCAGCGTGATTTAGTTAGCTGGGCTGATTCAAACTTCTGGAGCCTGACACCAAGCAGCTTATTTTTTAAGTATTTAAACACAACTTTGAAGAAGGTTTTCACATGATAATTATGACAATAAAGGTTAGGGTGTGACTACATTGAGACTCCTTTGTAAAGTACCTATGACTTCTTCTGTAAGAACGGGTTCTATTGACTGAGAAATGATGCTCAGGATAAGGATCTAGGGAGGAAGAGCTTCTAATAAGGATAATAGTAAAGCTCTTTTGTAAAGTACGTGGGACGTTATTCATAAGGATGGGCTCTATTGACTGAGAAGCAATGCCCAGGGTAAGGAAGATTTCAGTGAGGGCTACCTTCACAGAATAGCAAACATTACCAGGTATTAAACACATCCATTCCCAGCCGTGGTGGAAAACAGGCAAGGGCCTCCTTTCTGTTGAAGAGAAAAGTCTGCATGTTTAACAATTCTGGTTTCTTTATTACAATCTGTAAGCATGTGAAAACTTGTGCCTTCTATAAAGGGTTGTTCAATTATTGATCGGTACATAGGTGGTTGTGGCTTTGCTGTCAGAAGAGGGGTACTTACATAGTCCAATGAAGAGCAGAGCTATGATCGAAACTACTCACACAGGAACTAATGTTGAGTTATTTTATCTTTCCATTGCCTGGGCTCACATAAAACATTTCCATATTTTATGCTCTGACATCCATAGGTGGGTTGTGAGGGAAGATCATAACTTGGTTTTGTTGTGGATGCTTCGCGATTGTTGTTTTAGGAAAGTGGAGGAATACCAAGTTGTGGGTTTTTCCTTCTTTTCTTCCTCCCTCCCATCCTCCCTCCTTCCCTCTATCCCTCCCTCCGTCCTTCCCTCCCTTCTCTTTCTCTCTCTCTTTCTTTTTTTTGGGGGGGAGGTAAGTTTCCTTTGCCAATTGCTTATGTGACAGCTACTTTCAACTCAGCAGTGATGAATAGCGATAGCTTTACCACAGTGGCATTTGTTGTATGATGTTCTTCCTAATGTTTCATTTTATAGGGCTTAGGACCTTTAGTATTTGAAAATAGACAAGCTAAGCTGTTATAATAAGAGTTTAAGACTTTTTTTAAAAAAAGTCAGAATGCCATCAGACTTTTGGTTAATTAGTCTTACATTCTCAGGAACAGAATTTTTTTGTATAGAGGCGAGATACCAGTATGTTATCCATTTTTTACTGACCAGAAATACAGAAATTTAACATTTTACTATCAAAATTGAAGTCATATATAAATTCCAATCCTACAAACTGCAGTCTTTGTTGGTGAATCCTCTGGAAGGACTGGGAACTGAGCTCAGATCCTCTGGAAGGGCTGGGAACTGAGCTCAGATCCTCTGGAAGGGCTGGGAACTGAACTCAGATCCTCTGGAAGGGCTTTTAACTATTGAGTTGCCTGTTTAGTGCTGTGTCAAGCACTTTTACCTGGTGATTTACAGCTAGGAAGAGTTATGGATCTTTATTGCTTTTGCTTGTGACAACAATTCTGTTTCCACAGAACCCTGGCCAGCTGGCTTTCCTGATCTTCTTTGTCCACCCTACTGACTGTGATGCTACAGGTACTAACAAGGATATGGAGAGATTGGTTTGTGGATGTTTCTTGACATTTTGGCACGTCTCATGGTTTTTATTTTAATTTAGTTTTGTTTTGTTTTTGTTTTCTATTCATGCCTCATGCTTCTGGAAATCTGGAAAGAACGTTTTGATGGGTATAATTCAAGTAATAAACCAAAAGCCCCTAATTTATCAGTGAGATTTCCTACATTTATATTAATTTTATCTTTACTGATTATAATTTGGCTAGTTGATGCATAACTTTCATTCTGTAAGGCCATGCCATATATGAATCTTAGAGGCTAATGACTGAGCCGGAGGTAGTAGTGGTAATCTATATTCTAAAAGCATTTTGTTGCTGTTTTTTTAAGACTTGGATTTGGAAAGGATCAGAGACTTATTTTCCAAAATGAAGTTGTGATAGTTCACAAATAATTAAATGCTTGGAAAGAGAGAAGACAAAAGTTGTTGGAGAATGTAAAATTGACTTAAAATTTATAGCCAGTCCTTCTAAATATGTATGTTGATAACCATAAGGTTAGTGTTGCTCTCATCCATGGTCAGAGAAAGTTTTCACAGTGAGTAGTGGTTAATTCAGGGACTCACAGCAGGTCAAAGAGCCGAGAAGAACTGACTGTTGGGTGCTCAGCCAGGGAGTTCTATATCTAACACCACAGGGCCCAGGAAACGTTGCAGTATACGGGCTGGGAGAATATAAGACAGGATGGGGAGTGTGTGAGATGCTGTCTCTGAGTAGGACACAGCGGCCATTGCAGTCACAGGTCACAGCGGCAAGGGTCGCCTGTACAAAATCAAGCCAGCCAAAATCCATCATGGATAGAGGAGGAGCTTGGGAGGCTTCACTGGTCATTAAGTTGCTACTAGCAGTCACTGGCTGCTGGGGAAGAAGGAGTCATTGGTTGCCCCTGTTCCATGGACTTACATCTATGCAGCCAGCAGTAATGACATTCTGTGAGTTCTAAAACAGAATAAAATAAAAATAAAAATGAAGGTGGGAGGGAATGTGGGGGGATGAATCTGGGGGAAGTCAGTAGTGAGAAGTGGGGATAGGTATGAACATAATTTTAGTGTGTGTATATTAAATTCTCAAAGGATTAATAAAAAATTCAAATGAAAATTATAGACAAATGATGTGGTTAGGAGGTGGGGTAGAGAGAGTAGAAGGGAGGGAGGGCCCAGGAGGGGAGGAGGGAGGGAGCTGTGATTGAGATGTAATTTACATTAATAAATAAACATATTTAAAAAAGAATGAAGCAGAGAAAAAACCACACCCTTCATGAGAAAGTTTTTCTTTTTCCCCCTTTTCCCTTTCTTTCTTTCTTTCTTTCTTTCTTTCTTTCTTTCTTTCTTTCTCTCTCTCTCTCTCTCTCTCTCTCTCTCTCTCTCCCTCCCTCCCTTCCTACCTTCCTTCCTTCCTTTCTTTCTTTTTTTTAGGTGTTTCAAGACTGAGGCTCTCTATGTAGACCAGGCTGGCCTTGAACTCACAGAAATCTGCCTGCCTCTGCCTGCTGAGTTCTGGGATTAAACGAGTGTGCCACCACTGCCCAGTGAGAAAGTTCTTTAAATTGGTAATAAAAGTGAACTTCCAAGATGCCACTTGTAATACATTTCAGGACTTCTTTCAACCATGTTCAGTAAATACATAACATAACCGTGACCAGTGCTTTTTCAAATACCAGGGAGAACACAAAATACAGTTTATTGTGCCTTTGAGAATCTTCCATTTCAATGGAGGAAGCACAATGTTGTGTTCTTAGCAAAAGGGAAAACACCAGGGCACCAGGGAGTCCCTTTAGTCTGTGAGTCTGTCTTGCTCTGCTATTAGTATAGTATTTCACACCTAGAAGTAGAGTATTTGCCAGGAATACACAAATCCCTGGATTTTCTCCCAGCACCCCCCAAAACTGGGCATGGTGGCACACTTACTGCAATCCTGGCACTCAGGAGTTCAAGGCAGGAGGATCAGAAGTTAAAGTTCATCTTTGAGACATTGATTGTAGAGCAGTAAGAGTTCAAGACCAGCATAGCCCATGTGAACTCTGTCTCAAGACAGACAAGACAAAAGAAACAAAAGAAGAAATGATCCAATCCACAAGGACTCCTCTGAGGGTGACGTGTCAACAGCATCTGAGATAGCAAAGGTCACCCTTGTCACTGGGGAGCTGGGCAGAGTGATCCTTCATCCCATACTTTGGCTTGTAAAGATCAAAAAGGCCAAGATGAATGAAGAACTAAGAATCTCTATCATGGCTGTTCAAATATTTGAATAGGGATTTTTTTATAAAATCTCCCACTTTCAGAGTATGTTTACTTAGAGTTTACTTAAATACTGGAGGAGAAAAAGCAGGAAGGGAGGACGACTTAAGAAAACAGAGAAAAGACCTTTGAAGCCTTCCCCCCAGGGAACCTCCTGTCTGTTCTCTTTCAAATTATGATCAGATGGAATTTACTTTAACATAAGTTAAAGGGTAACTTCTGATTTCTCATTTCCACAATCCCAATTGTGTAATTAAACTAAATTCCCTCTGCATATTAAAGTGAAGTTCATCTAAGAAAGATGCACCAGCTGACACACATAGCTGCTGAAGACATTTTTATGAATATCATTACAAGTTTCCATCTTAAACCCCCTCCCATTTCCCACTTGACAGATAATGAGAAAAATAAATAAAAGAAACTAAACAGCTTGGTTTATTTTTGATCTCTCCAGAACTCAAGTGAGGCATAGGTATTTTTGCTTCTTTTCTTTTATATTTTATGTATGTATGAAGGTATGTATGTATGTATGTATGTATACATGCATGTATGTATTTAGTGTGTGCATATGTGCAAATGCACACATTTATGGTGTATATGTGGAGGTCAGGGGACTACCTAGGGGGAGTTGGTTTTCTCCCTCCATCATGTGGAACCTGGGAATTGAATTCAGGTTGTTGTTAGGCTTAGCAGCAAACATCTACCCAGTGAATTATCTCACAACCCAAGTAGATATTTCTGAAAGCTCTTAACCTTATAAAGCCTTTATGTAGGATGCTCAGGAGTTAGTCTTCCTCCTTTGCAAGAAGAACTTATCTTTCCTGGGTGTCGCCACCTTGCTCAACTCCCTTAATCCCACAAACCTTTCATGTGTGTTTATTTCACAAACAGAATGTGGAGAACCCTTAGTCCTTCACCGTTATAAGCAATTTTAAGGCATTGTTCTCTCTCTCCAGGTATAAAAGGGAAGCTTTGGGAGCTCATGGCTCCTGCATTGGTCAGGATGGAAGCAATTATTATCTGGCACAGGGTGACCAAGGATTGTAGGCGAAGTGACAGGAACATTTTGATGATAGGTTCAGGACTGTGTAGGTTTCCTGGGTCTCTTGTCTCCATTTAAACTATCAGGTAGTTCATTAACCAGTGTGGCCAATAACCATGTGGCTTCTAAGCCTTTCAGTCTATTGGCAGCAAAGTTGTTATGGATTAGTCACTTGGTCTACTGAAATGGATAGATTCCTTTTGAAAAAAAATTGATTGGTATTGTGTAGCTTATCATGTGTATGTGGAGGTCAGTATACAACCTTGTGAAGTTGGTTCTCCTCTCCCATCTTTACATGAATTATGGGAATTGAACTCCTTCATCAGGCTTGCACTGCAAGCCACTTTACCCCAGGAGCCATCTCACTGGTCCAGAAAATTTTTTTCACACGTGATTTGAAACTCTGGATTTCCTATACATGCTAACAATTATATTAAGCTTTTTTTCTAAGCATGCTTAAGGGCCTTTTGTAACCATGAATTTTCTTTAGGTAATATGTGGAACAAGCTTGTATTTTACTCTAAGGTATGATGATGTAAGGACATATCCCAACAGTGTGGATAACACTCAGACCATTTTTGCAGATCCACAGTAACTTGTTGAGAGCAACAACTTACTCACGTGGGGAACACTTAGCCTTTTAAAACTATCTGCCTTGGGTTGCAAGAATAAAGTAATGGTCTTCCAAATTTCTGCTAACCTTTCATTCCTGGAGAGGCTGCGCCATTTAATTTAATAAAAGGGGAAGATCTTGACTTACTGCCAGGTGCCAATTTTCAGTGTACATTTTTATAGTTCCATTTATATACCCTTCTGAAGAACAGGGCTGGATGGAAGGGTTTATGGTCTCTTTGCTCTGGCTTTGCTGGTAAAATAAATGAAACTGCATAGAAAGTACATTTGCTGGCAATGACTGTGACAGGACTGTGTCTTCCAGTTTTAAAAAGCACAGTGAAATACAGCAGGGACCACAAATGCCTCAGATAGCTGCTTGTCTTCTAGATCAATACTGCTCTCTTTTCTTTGCAGTATACGCTGATCTTCCTATTCAGCTTATGATATTTGCTTTGGTGTGGGCAATGAATACTTGGGAAATTATCTTAATTTATCCTCAGAGGAACCTGCTGTCCTCTCTTTTGGAATTACATACAAAATAGTGTTGAGAATATTGCAGAATTCACCCTTCTGGTGTTACTGAGTGATAATTTACACAATCCTAATTACTTTATGAAGATCTAGAGTTGGTTACACTAAAATCTTAATAGGTAGGAGAAATAAAATATTTATTTATTTATTTTTGTTTGTTTCTGACACTGTTTTTCTGGTAATGGTCCATTCCTGGGACATGAGTTCTCTGAATTACAAGACTAGTGATGTTTCTTTTCCTGAAATTCCCTCCTATTTTCTGTGCCTTACCAAATGGAACCATTTCCCTTTCCTTAGATAGTCAACTTCCTGTTTTATATGCCTCCTCCCCTGATATCTTCTGTTCTAACTGTCTCCTCTGAAAGTGTATGTTATTATGGTGTATATATGGACAAATTTCTTCTCACCCATTCCAGATCCTAAGCTACCATTTTCTACTGGTGCCCAGTGAAATCTTTCCTACAACCTCTCAAAGCTTAATACTTATCATTCCATTGGTTTTCTCTCTCTCTCTCTCTCTCTCTCTCTCTCTCTTGTGTGTGTGTGTCTGTATGTGTATGTTATCTCTCATCTATCTATCTATCTATCTATCTATCTATCTATCTATCTATCTATC
>CAJQZJ010032201.1:2124951-2135609 GCA_907164525.1 Lophiomys imhausi | reverse complement strand
ATATCATCTATCTTCTATATATCATCTATCTGTCTATCTACCATCTAGCCATCTATATATCATCTAACTTCTAACTATTTATCTATCATCTATCTATCTATCTATCTATCTATCTATCTATCTATCTATCTATCATCATTATCTGTCTACCATCTATCTATCTACACATCTATGTATCTATCATATCTGTCTATCTATCTATCATCTCTCCATCAATCATCTATCTATCTATCTATCTATCTATCTATCTATCTATCTATCTATAATCTATCTACCTGTCAATCATCTATCTATGTATCTATCAATGTATGTATCCATCTATTTATTTGTGTATCTATGTATCTATCTATGTATCTATATATCTATATCTATCTATCTATCTATCTATCCATCTATGTATCTATCTATCTATCTATCTGTCTGTCTGTCTATCTATCTATCAATCATCTATCTATATCATCATCTCCATATCTAGTTGATCAATTATCATCATGCATCTATTTATATTATCTTCTCTTGTCTAATAGTTTAATTAAAAAGAGAAGATAATAATCCCCCTCTCGATTAATCTTTGCTTTCTTTTACTGTGTACAGCAATGCTTCTTTTAATAGCTATTCATTAAATATGTATTGAAAAATCAATGACTGAAAATCCCATATTAGAGTCCTGCACAAAAGATGCTTTAGTTTTTTTTTTTTTTTTTTTTTTGCAATAATTACAGATTCTTTACT
This sequence comes from Lophiomys imhausi, assembly GCA_907164525.1. Taxonomy (NCBI): domain Eukaryota; kingdom Metazoa; phylum Chordata; class Mammalia; order Rodentia; family Muridae; genus Lophiomys; species Lophiomys imhausi. The sequence continues at coordinate 2,134,877 of CAJQZJ010032201.1, read as the reverse complement.
TGGGTCTTTGTAACCACCTCAGGTTTACCTTCAGATGTTTTCTAAAACCATCCTCATTATGTAAAACAGTTGGGTCCTGGGCTAGAATAAAAGCAGAAATAAGAAACCAAAGAGCCCTCCCCACAGTCTCTCCATTTTTTTTTTTTTTTTTTTGCTGTGTTTTTTACTCTGTCCAGTGAAGAAATAGCCCAAAGTAGACTACCTTGCTGTGCATTTTCAAATTCTTGGCTTTATTTTCTTTTCAATTAGAATAAGGTCACTTTCCCCTGTAATCTAATTATGTTCTTTAAAAAGAAACCTTGTGGCATTACAGAAATATCTTGAAACTTAGACCACTACCTTTTACGGCGCTGCTTTTTTCTTTTTAACCAGAAGGTTAAAAAGATGTGTTTCACCACTTATAAATTTTTAGTGAAGAAAATTAGAGGCTAAGAGCGATAGCAAATTCCTAGTCACAAACACTGGGAGATAACCTTCAGGACTTTAAAGTGACATTGATTTCAGAGCATAGGAAAGGCTCATGACATTCCAGGGTCTTCCCTACTAATATCTTACACTTCATCTTTGGAAATCTCCAGCGTTATCTTAGGGGAAGTGTTTTTATCTCTGCACTATCAAAAGAAATTAGCGTTATAATTTTAGGACTTACTATATCTGTTGTAAATCTGGTTTATTTAGATGTCCCCTTTCTTGTTAAAGATTCAGAGGTCTGTCTGGGCATTGTTGGAGTACATATACTATGATGATCTTTGAGGTGAGGATGTCAGCAGAGGAGTGAGGATCAGTCTAAAACAACATTCCTGTGTGCTGCAGACAAAGCAGAAGGGGTCAGCTTGGGAAGGGAGAGCAGTATTGGGGAAACATGCGACCAGATCTCAGGCCATGTGCATTCCCAAACAGAGAAGTCTCTGCTATTATATCAAGACCTCACTCTATCCCAGCTGAACAATCAGGCTAGCTTAAATTGAGATTAGTTTTGTGAGCTTGCTGTGAAATTTCTGGACAGGCCTGAAGCTAACTGTGGACACAGAAGACTGCTTTAGATAGTTGGTAGGATAAAAGTCTAGAAAGACTGCAACGGATTGTCTAAGTTCCTGGGAAAAAAATGCTCCTAGAGCCTTCTGAGTATGGGACCTTGCTGAAAGTGGGTGACAAGTTTTATTTTCTCTAGATAATGAAGACCCATGCTCACAAAGAAACAAACTGTGGAGTACATGAGTTTTTCTTTCCACCACCAACAGGATGACACGTGCATTGAAATATCACAATCATTTGTCCTTTCATGGAACCCCTTATCAATTGATCCCTTGCTCTGAGTCTCTTCTCTTTACCTGATCTGGTTCCCAGACTATCAGTTGGTGCTGCCATGTTCGGGGCCAGCCTTCCTCCTGCAGTGGTTCTAGAAATGTCTTCATGCACACACCCACAAATATGTTTTCTAAATCTCCCAGTCTAACTAAATGACAATAATAGCTATCCCACTCAGTTCTCTGAACTATACTAAAGATGTTACTATTCTTTTATTTGTTCTATAAAATGTTGTCTCATTGAGAATAGGGATTCAAAAATCTTGGTTCTTTTCCCTATTTTTCTCGGCACTCAGCCATCCCTGAATACATGCAACCCATGCTACTATGATCATATTCTGTCAGTAGCTTTCTTTTGTTGACTGAAAAAAATTATCTCAGAAGTTTATGTCACACTTATTGATTAAATGTGACAACAAAAAATTTTAAATTATTGCAAAAACTCACTGAAATCATATGTATTAGCATCATCATTCTATTTCTGTGCTACTATTATTGTTTATTGGCACAAATATACGTTTATTGTTACTTTGTTGCAGAGCTGGGGATTAAGCCTATGGCTTTACATATACTTTGGAAAATGTACTTATATGGTGGGAGAGATCCATATCTCTTATTATTTATTTGAGAAAATACACTTCACTTAAGTTTACTTTAATTTTAACTCAAGATTAAATTTAAAAGGCTGATCTTGGAGGAGCTGAAGGAGGGGAAACTATGATCAGAATATACTATATCAAAACATGAACTTCAATAAAAGATAAAATAAATAGACTTAGAAGGCCATTAAAATTTGTCAAAGCAATTGCTTTTTAACATTTAATTGTTAATGTTCTTTATTTCAGGAAGCCATGTTAATGATTTTGTACTATGATTTAAAAGGTTTAACAAGTTAGATTTCTAAAATTTCTTATCAAAATATGATCAGTGTGTGAAAAACTCGACATACTTAAGGAATCTCATTTGGTGCATTTGGAGCCAAGTGGAATCCCATTAAACACCACCACAGTCTGTGGGGTATGCCAGTCTATCCCTTCCTGAAGTTTCTTCTGCTCTTATTTTCCTTGTGATTGCTGTTATATGGTAAAAGAGTGTTTCTGGGAGGTCTTACCACTCTAGCAGATTTTAGAGCACACAGTGCAGTATGGCTGTGACCCAAAGTACTGTGTTGAATGCTAGTTCTCCAGGACTTAGTCATCTACCATTTTACTGAGACTGACAGCTCTCTCCCACTTCCATTCTAGCATTGCACCATTGCAGTCTGCTGCTGTGCGCTAGAATATTTTAGACTGGGACATGAAGGCTGCCATGTAGCATATGTTGTTCTATGCTCTGGTTGATTCACTTAGTATTATGTCTTGGGCATCCCTAGTGTTATCCCTCATGCCAGATGTCCTTCTTCCTTTAAGGCTGTATGAATAGTTCACATTTCATTATTCATTCATATGTGCATGGTCATATAAGTTGCTCTTACTGTGAGTGATGTTTCAGTAGGTCACATCTGACTAAAACATTTCTGTACAGCAAGGGAAATAATTGACAAAATGTAAAAAAGCAATCACAGCATATTATAAAAGATTTTGAGGGCCTTATCTGATAAAGGCTTACTATCTAAAGTATGTATGGAACTTCTACAATTCAATAGCAAAACAAGCAGATAAGCAAAGAAGCAAACTTACCCCTCTGCTATCAAATATATAGAAAGTCTCAAACTCAATCCGAAGGGTTTATCGTTAAAATGGGCAAAGGATCTGAATAGGCAATTTCTTCAAAGGAGTCAATGAAACAAACAGCAGTGACATGAGGGTACTTCGTCCATTTACTAATTATCAGAGAAATACAGATCAAAGCCACAGTAAGATCAAACCTCACACGTGTTATCACAGATAGAAAGTAAAACAAGAGGAGAGTTGGTGGAGATGAGGAGAAAATAAAAACACTTTATTTGGGAGAGAGGTTTATAAATTGGAGAACCATTGTGGAAGACAGTATGGAGTTGCTTCAAGGTAAAATAGGTGAGCTATTTTATGAGTCAACAACTGTCCATCTGGGAATGCATCCAAATGAATTGCAATGGTGATCTCAAAGCAATTTATTAATTTCATGTTTGTTAGAAATAATAAATGCAAATTCTAGTCACTTGTTATTCACAAATTAACTGATTGATTGCTTGAGGGATTTAACTAAGGACCTCTCATGTCAGAGAAGTATTCTACCACTGAGTTCTATGACCTGCCTATTTTTAAGTTTTCAACGAAAAATTTTAGTGAGGTTGTAATAGAAAGATGATCTTGACTGAGTTATGTGTGGCTGTGAAGAAAGAAGTACTTACTTTAAAGATAGAAATAACAGACGTTTCATTGACACCCCCCTGAAACAGAATATAGAACAAGGTCCTACTTAAATTAGAACTTCACTTTATTCATGGATATTAGCCCAATATCATTGAACTGTTGAGAAGAAGGGCGATGCATGGAAGAGTGGAGCCCAGCTATCAGGAGAGAGAAGCAGGCTGAGACACCTCAGTGCCATTTCTTTGTGAAGATCTTGAACCACAAGTCATTTTTCTCAAGGGTTAGGAATCCCCAGAGCTGTGGTCTTTGCTACTGTTGCCATTCACTTTGGATCTCATCCTCTCTGTCACCTGGTGGCCACTTTCAATCCTATTAAATAGTTTTCTTTGTTCAGGGGCAAATGAATGAACCGCACTATTATGCATTTTATTTTCTTTCTCTGTACACTCAACGCCTCCTGATTCTCTCTTGTCCCCTAGTACTTCCTCTTCCTCTTTTCCCTTCATTCCATCCTTCCATCAACTACTCAACTACAAAACATTACACGGGAATTGTCCCTATTCTTTCATTTTTCTACTTTCCCCATGCATTTTGAACACTTCCTGGTTTGGTGTGACTCTTGAACCACTTGTGTGTAGTAGCTATCCATGACTGATACACACCCTCATTTTAGATTTTGCTTATTTTTGAAACTGTGATTGCACTGGTGCCTTGGTGGCTCTTTTGCTCTGGGGTCCTCTGCTGACACCAGTGTTTCATCTCTTCTTTCCAGTTGCTTCATGCATCTTTCTTCTACAGTCAAAGTCTTCTTTGTCACTTCATCTTAGTGATGCCTCGTCTACAAACAGATGTATTTATAATCCAACCTGAGGGGCCTTGTCATATTTATTAGATATATTTAAGTATATATATATTTATATATAATATAATTAGCTTTATTTGACAACATTTTAAGTACATGTCCCATTATTTCCCATTCTTTCACTAAAAATTATGTTCTTATATCATGTTCCCTTTAGTAATTTAGAGGGCATATATTCACTTTTCATGGATCTGTTCCTTTGAAGCAACTGACTTGTAAGTTCTTCCTTATGTAGTATGAAAATATGTTGTTTTTGGTCCTTCCTTGTAGTTTCTCTGCTCCTATGTCTACTCTCATATAAATCTAGAACAGTATTCTTATTTATGTCTTCTGTGGCCTTGGTTTGTTCTCTTGTCTTTGTCTTGCAGAGTTCTCCTCCAGCTTGGTCCCTGACCACAGTCAGGCTGCCTCGTCCTGTGGCTGCAATCCTCATCTTCTGCAGAATGTCCTGTGTAGAAAGATCCTGCTACTGGGGGAGTGCAGCAAGAGCCAGGAACACACATTAATGTCTCTTCTGTCATGAAGCTGTTGATGTAAGAGCCAACCTTCTGTATTATTGTAGTTTATTCTGCATTACAGTTAAGCTTGACTACACCAAGTTAAACTAGACTCTAGAGGAAATTGATATTTCTTATCTAGGGCATTGATATTTCTTAAGGGTGCCAGGTGAGTCTAGCATGTAGCCGGGCTTGGGAATCACTGTCCGTAGTGACCTAAGACTGGACTTTTGGGAAGCTCTTGCACCAGAAGGCTCATCACTTGCTGGATTTTTCCATCACTCTAGAGAGATGGTGCTGGTGTGCACCTGTCTAGCAGCGGTGAAACAGACATGACATGTAATGCCCCCCTCACGCCACACAGCCTCTTTTTGCCCCAGCCTTTATTTTCTTCTTCTAATAAATGAGCATCTAGAGCTTTGTGAAAGTGTGTTTTCTGTCTTTCACATGATGCATTGTCCCAGTTTACTTCCTCTTGCTGTGGTTAAAATACCTCGACAAAGGCAACGTAGGAGAGGAAGGGGTTATTTTAGCTCTCACTTCTGGGGTAGAGTCCATTGTAAAAGTCAAGGTGGTAGGAACTTGAAGCAGCTAGTCACTTCCACACTCAAGAGCAGAGAGATAATGAGCACACACATACTTGTACTCAGCCCTCATATACAATTTTGTACCCAATCCCAGAGTACTCCTCACTTTTATACTGGAACTTCCCACATCAATTAATGTAGTAGAGGTAATCCCCACAGACATGTCCACAGACCAACCTGATCCCATCCCAGGACGATTCCAGACTGTGTCAAGTTTACAAGTAAAGTGACAGTGAATGCATCACACCACTTTGCCCATAATGCACTGAGTAATTTGCTGATAAGAAGATCAAATATATATTTACTTTCCACTGCTTTTTTGGGGGGGAACTTCAATTATTAGCTATGAGGGAGAAAGATATATATGCTTCTTCCTAACTGTTATCTCTGTTTCTTATAACTACTGTATAATATTGTTAGATGCCATAGCTGTATCCATGGTGGTCATGTTTGACCTTCACGGCAGAGTAGAGAGGAACACCTGCTATATCCATTATATAAATGATCCTTCAGTGATCATCCTTAACTACGGGAAGTTTCTGGCAGATTTATTGAAGTATTCCATATCATAATATGGTGGCAATGGGTTCAAGAAGAAATATAATGGTGGAATGGAATAATTGGAGACAAACTACTATTGCTAACTCAGACTCAGCAGGAGAAGGCTGAAGGAGAAGCAGGCTTACTGGTGTACTTAGGAACTACGCTCCAACAAATACTTTTTAGAATTAGCCAGTTAGAATTAGCCAGTTCCTTTCATTCTTCTTTTAGTGACTCCTAGCATTCCTAGTGATTTGGTGCCTAGTGCCACAGATTTGGAATGTGGCCTCTATGGAAACCCTAAAACTTAACTGAATTCTGTCACTGTTTGGGGCTGGTTTGCTTGAAGGGTCTTTAACTTAGCCTTAACCTGGTGACTAATTTTCAGTGTTTAGGAGTTGACTCATCCCTTTCAAGTGGGAGTAGATCTCCCATGTCCCATCCTAGATGGGCTTATTTTATCTGATGACAATGGCCTCCAATGCAAAATGAAGATGACTCATCACTGTGTCTGTCCTTTTGAGTCAGAGTATCTTATTTAGTGGGTTGTTTATATATTTCCAGCCACCAGTGATGGCTGTGTATCTCTGGCTGTGAAGACAGGAAGGAGTGAATGGTGGGAAAATGTAGAGGGTTCCCCCGGATTCATTACAAGGAGAAGAGCATGTCCTTGAGTTAGGCTGAAGGTAGAGTTTCCCACCTTTGCATCTCTAGCTCCCCGTTGCTGGAGGTTTTCAGTGCATTGGTCAATTCACTTTATTATGTGCTGTCTTTTCTCTCCAGGAGAGCTTTTCCCCAGGTGTTTATAAATGTCAGTGTTTTTGAACTTTCCACAACATTCACCATTCCAGATTGACAGCTCCTGTCTGGAGAATCAATTGCTTTGAACCAGAAGGTCAGGTTGCTGAGGACTGGGCTCCACAGCAGGGAGAGGGATGGGGAAGATTGCTTGAAGAATTCGCTTTGAGTCACCCGCTGATTTTATTCTCATGTTGTACAGAGATCCGCACAGACTCAGCTGATAACTTGGGATGTTAACTCTTCCAAAATGTACTTGTTTTTTTCAGGTGTTGGCTGAGCCCTGGCAAAAAAGGGATTGCTCTCACCGCAGCAAGCAAGGTGCAATCTAGCAAAATAGCACTTTTGTCTCTCCTGGATGCCAATAGAAAACCACCCTTGGCCTCTGGTCTAGAAGTGTGGGCCCTGGGGAAGAAGTAACAGGAAGAGATTAAACAGGAGGTCTTTTCAATTACTGAAGGTCATCTGGCTGTAATCTTCCTACGTTCTGGGTTTTATACTTGTAGTTAAAAGTAAGACTCCTTCTTGTTCTTTTAAATGTCTCCTGACCAACTCAGTGATTCCCGTGACTTAGTCCTATGTGAAAAATGTTGTTCATGTGTTGTTGCTTTTTTTCCTATTTTCTTTTTTTATGTTTATTTATTACTTCAGGTTACATCTCCATCACAGTGCCCTCTTTCCACCCCTCCCAGTCCCACCCTCCCTCCCTCTACCCCTTATCCCTTCCATCCCACTCCTCTGGAGTCTGGAGTGTCCCGACAGTCCCCGCCCCGGTTCAGCAGTCATATGAAGGCCAAAAGCCTCCTCATACACTGGGGGCCTATAAGGCAGCACCACTAGGGCAAAGTGTCTCATTGATAGGAAGCAAAGTCTATGTTCCTGTTCCCTTTGGTGCACTGGCTGTAGTATAGTTATCCTGTACTATATGGCTAAAATCCAATTATAAGTGAATAGATGCCAGGTACATCCTTCTGAGTCTGGGTTAGCTCACTCAGGATGAGTTTCTCTAGTTCCATCAATTTGGATGCTAATTGTATGATTTTGTTGTTTCTGATGGCTGAGTAGTATTCCATTGTGTAGATGTACCACAGTTTTTTTTTTTTATCTATTCCTCAGTTGAACCACTATGGAAATAAGTCTGGTGATATCTTAGAAAACTTGGAATAGCTCTACCTTAAGACCCAGCCATACCACTACTAGGTATACATCCAAAAGATTCCTCACCAAACCACAGGGACATTTCCTCACCTATGTTCATAGCAGCCTTATTTGTAATAGCTAGAAACTGTTCATGTGGGGTTTTGTTTTTGATCATGATAAACATTTTCTCCCTCACAGGCCAATGTGTTTCTTAATCAGGATGTGGTATAACCTAGACAGTCTTTGGCAGTATTGAACAGGACCAGAGGAACAAATCTGATGTACAGACCTTCTGGGGAGAACCTGACTTCTCTCTGATTTGTTTTCTTTGCAAAGAAAAGAGCCCATTTAGCCACTGGTTCCAGACATAAGGTTTTTCTCACTCCCACCTTTCCCTTCTTACCTCTAAGGAGATTTGTTCTTAGCCCATGGAATCATTATTTCTTCCATAAATAAAAATGAAATAAAATTAGTTCAACAACAGAAGGAAAAGATATTAGGTGAAAAAAAAATTTAGCACCAAAGGATAGAAATGTGTGACATTTAGTGAGTGCAGAAACATTCTGCTAGGTCTAGTGCTCAGTGGTTTTGCTTCTTACAACAATTTTTATGAAATATCGCTGCCCGCACTAATGTTCTATCACTGCCTTCATTAATGTTCCTAGGCATTAAAAAAACCCTCATTTTAATTCATGCAGCAAGCACAGGGCAGAGCCTGTTGTTAAACTTGGATTCTCTGATTTTTAATCCCCACCTCAAATCCATCACGTGATACTTCTTAGTAAAAAGACTAGAAATGGCAGGGTGTGGTCTATGCTATTATTAAGCTTAAAATATTAAGCTTAATATCTTAAGCTTAAGGCAAAGTGTGTATATAGTTACTACATCCTTTGTGACAATGAGGTGTCAGATATCTGTTGTTTTATCTTTAAACCTACATAGAGCGATTGGAGAAAAATGGCTCAGTCTGTAAGTGCTTGCCATAAAGCATGAGAACCTGAGTTCGATGGATCCATAACAAACAAACAAACTGTTGTCATGGCATGTGCTGGTAATCCTAGCACTAGGATGCAAAGAGATGTGGGTTCCTGAAGTTGTTTGGCCATCCAACTTAGTCAAATCGGCAAGCTATAGACCAACCAATGAGTATCACAAATCAAGGCAGCTGGCACCTGGAGAATAATATTCAAGGTTGACATCTGGCTTTAATATGAACATGGACCAACATTCATGCATATACATGAATATGTACATGCATGGTGCGTGTGAATTAAAAAATAACTGTGCAGGATGTATGTTATAAATCATGGAGTTTCTAAGTTTCAAGATAACAGAGAACAATAAAAGGAACTCAGGATGCTCACTGTATCAGAACATGCTGATGCTGAGGATCTGAGACTAGAGGTTACCAGGCTGACTGCACTCAAAAAGAGACCAGTGCCTTAAGCAAAACAATTATGTGTACTTATGGCTGACAAACCTTCTCTCTAACACGTTTTCTTGTTTGAATTTAGTTAGAACAAGGTAAAAAAAGAGGACAATTAACCTAATGTTACAGATGAGAAAGCAAATGTTCAAAGAGGCTAAGTGGATTGCCTAAAGCCAAAGACACCCTAAATGCAAGTGCGCCCCCCCACTGTTCACAGATTGGAGAGGGGCAACAGAAGCAGCAGCCTGTGGAAATGGTTTGCAGCCTATAAAATCCAGATTAGTTAGCAGGATGCTCAGATTTCAGCAATTTATTCAGGATTTATTACTGGATAGTGAATTCTTAGTGAATCCTTTCATGCATAGGAGTTTTACTCTAGAGGAGGGGAGAAACAGAGAGAAGGAGACAGACACACACACAAAGAGAGAGAGAGAGAGAGAGAGAGAGAGAGAGAGAGAGAGAGAGAGAGAGA
>CAJQZJ010032201.1:2097703-2115570 GCA_907164525.1 Lophiomys imhausi | reverse complement strand
TTTTTTAATAATTTATTTTTTATTTCTTCAAGTTACATCTCAATCACAATCCCCTCCCTACTCCCCCCTCCTTTTAAAGTGCTGAAGCGCAGTTTGACTGACAGTCACAGCTAATCTTGGGTAAGTTTTGGTGTATTGTTGTCAGAAAGATTTACATTCCGTTCTAGTTTCATGTCTCTTGGTTCAATAAAATATCCTAATACAAAGCAACATGTGGGAGAAAGCATTCATTTAGTTTGTAATTTGAGTTATAGGTCATATCCTGGTGAAGTTAAGGTAGAAACGTAAACAGCTAGTCATACTACATCCACATCCACAGCCAAGAACAGAGAGAAATGAATGAACTCATTCTTGCTCGTCTTCATTCCTGCTTCTCTTCATCTAGCTTTCTCTTGTAGTATACAGTTGAAGCCACACATCCACCCCCATCCAGGTGATGGTGTCTCTCTCAAGGGGCTAGACCTTCCTCCATCAACTACCAGTCAAGACAATAGCACCCTTTCACAGACAAACCCACAGGCCAACCTGAACTAGACAATTCTTCATTAAGACTTCTTCCCAGATGATCCTAAGTTGTGCCAACCTTATAATTAAATTAAAAAAAAAAAGTGAAAGGCTTCAGCATGGTTTCCTGAAAAGGAGATCTTAAATATAAAAAAAAAAAACATTTAAGTCATATTTTGGATGGCAAATGTCAGTTGTCCTCGCCATGTAGGGGCATACTTGGTGAGACGGAGAGGGATAGAAATTATTGGCTCCCTCATTGTGTGTCACAGTTTCCCCACTCCTTGCATGACTTGCAAATTTTGTTGAATGCTGACATTGCAGAGTTTTCCTCATTGGGTGGTGAATATTTTTGTATTATTATAAATATTCTGAACAGTATAATATTAAAATACTGTAAGACTTTATATATAAAGTGCATAATTTTATGTATCTATAAATTCTGTATAAATACTCTGAGCACTATAACATTAAAATACTGTAAGATTTGCCATGCAGTTAAGTTTTCTGGTAACAGTTTAATTAATCCTCAGAAGTTTTGCTTTCAAGATTTGTTACATGAGATCACAGCAACATTTCCCACTATAAATGCAAAGCTGGTATAAGAATTTTACCCACTGCATCATGGAGCATAAGGTTTCCTGTCTGTCTGGTGATAACATAAACTATTCCAGATAATCACGTATTTCTAATTTTTCTAATCTGCAGATGGATTTTTCTCCTGAACTTGGCAGTATTGTCCAGGCATGTACTTGAATAATCAATTCCTAGCATTCCCCCTACAGATATCTGTCTCATCCAGCATGGTATCTCCTTTTTGGAACTGGGACCTGAGACCTCTGGTTGTTTCCTCAGATTTGCTTCTGCCTCCTGGACTCAGGGTGTCTGTGGGTCTGTGGACCTCTGCCTGGATTCTCCCTCTCTGCACGTTCGGGGACTTGAACATCTCCTTCTGCCCAACATTTGATAGCAAAGATGATATTTACTTCCCCACATTCAAAAATAGTTTGCAGACAACCAAACTAAAAGAACAATGATCCTCAGGAAATTGGGGAAAAATGAGATGAGCCTATGGCCACAGCGTCACACCAACCAACAACACTCAATAGGGGAATGCCTTTTGCACCTCTGAAACTCTGCTGTAATTTCTTTCTGTTTACAAAATTGTCTTCAGCTTTTTTCCCAAGGTGTGGACAATAACAATACATTCTTAGTTTTCTTTTATCTGAATACATTTTCATTTTCTCTTCATTGATGTGAATACTTTTGGTGATCATAGGTTTTGATGCTATCAATTCTTAAAAAACTTTAAAATGTCCCATTTCCCTCCTGCTAAGTGATTTTGGGTGAAAAGCCTGCTGTCCCGGATCAGTGTCACCCGTAAGTGCTGTTTCTTTTTAAGATTCCCAGCATTTCTCACATCTTTATTTTTAGAAAGTTCGTTGAAATGTATCTTGGCATGAATTTCCTTGGTAAAGTCTTTGAAGTTTTCTTAGTTTCTTGAGTTTGGACTTTAGATCTTCCACACATTTGGAGTAATTTTAGCTTTTATTTCTGTGGCTATTTTTCAGCTCTCTCTCTCTCTCTCTCACACACACACATCATGATGTAGATATTACTGAATCTTTCGTTATTGTCTACAAATCTTTGATACTTATTTCTTTCCAACTTACCTTTTTCTTTTTTTCCAACTATGTAGGCCTCACTGAACTGTCCTGAAGCCCAGATATGTTCGTTTCTATTGAATCCACCCAGTGAGTTTTAAAGAGTCAGTTATTATATGTTGGGGTTTGAGACTTCTGTTGGGCTATTTTTGCTGTTTATATTTTTCCATGTTATTGTTTCAAGAAGATTTATAATCATTTCTTGAAGTATTTTTATAGCACTCTATTTTATTTTAATGATGCTTTTGTCTTTTTAATTAATTAATTTTACAGTCCCATCACAGCTTCCTCTCCTCCCAGTTTCCATCCTCCTGTTCTCCCTTTCTCCTCAGAAAAGGGAGACCTTATATCATCCTGCATTGTCATATCATATTGCAGTAGGATAGGCAAAAGCTTTTATTTTTAATGATGAAAATATATCCTTAGTATATAGTGTGATATTTTAATGCATCTATATGATCTGCTATGATCAGATCAAGGTGGCTGATATACTTATCATTTCAAATATTTATCATTTTTAACATTTATTTATTAATTCAAGTTACATATTGATCACAGCCCCCTCTCTCCTCCCCTCCCAGTCCCACCCACCTACCCTCTCCTCCCTCTCCCATCTATCCTTCTCCTCCAGTGTGGGGGGCCTCCACATATCAGCCTCCCACAGTCACATGAGGGCTAAGAGCTTTCTCTTGCTCTGGAGCCCAACTTGGCAGCTCCACTACAGTAGGTAAAGTGTCCCACTAACAGGTAACAAAGTCCATGACTGAAACTGCCACTTGCTAAGGGATCTGTATGATGACAAATTTACTTATCATATGTATTTGTATAAGGGGGACTAGGTCTAGTCTAAGCTTTTTTCTTCTCTTTTTGGTTAGTGTTCCAGTCTTTCTTAGCCTCTAGGGGCCTAGATTGGTTGGTTCTGTTGATCTTCATGTGGTGATCTTGACCCCTCCAGGTCTCTCTATTCCTCCTTCCTCTCTTATATAGGGCTCCCAGAGCTCCACCTAATGTTTGGCTGTGTGTCTCAGCTTTTGCTTTGTTCTGTGCTGGGTGGAATTTCTCTTAGGATGCTTATGCTAGGTTCTTGTTCCTTTGAGTCTTTGGATTGTAGGATTATTATTCTGTACTGTATGTCTAGAATATAGTAATATGCGAATTCATGCCATGTGTATCTTTCTGGGTTTGGGTTAGTTCACTCAGGATGAGCTTTTCTAGTTCCATCCATTTGGCTGCAAATTGCATGATTTACTTGTTTCCGATAGCTGAGTAGTATTTCTTTTTTAAAATATTTATTTATTATTTCAGGTAACATCTCCATCACAGTGTCCTCTTTCCAGCTCTCCCAGTCCTGTCCTCCCACCCTCTACCCCCTATCCCTTCCATCCCACTCCTCTGGAGTGGAGTGTCCCTACATAACAATCCCCCGCCCCAGTTCAGCAAAAGAGGAATCTCTAAAGGCTGAGAGACAATTGAAGAAATGCTCAACATCTTTAGTCATTAGGGAAATGCAAATCAAAACAACTCTGAGACACCATCTCACACTGATGCTGAACTGAGTAGTATTTCATTGTGCAAATGTACCAGAGTTTTTTGTCCATTCTTTGGTTGATTGGCATCTGGGTTTTTTCTAGTTTCTAGTTATTACAAATAAAGCTGCTATGAACATGGTTGAGCTGATACCCTTGCAGTTTGGTTAGAATCTTTTGAATATATACCCAGGAGAGGTATGGCTGGGTCTTGAGGTAGAACTAGTCCCAGTTTTCTGAGATATCATCACCTGATTTCCATAGTGGTTGTACAAGTTTGCACTCCCACCAGCAACGGAGGAGTGTTTTCCTTTCTCCATATCCTCAACAGCATGTGCTATCTCTCAAGTTTTTGATCTTAGCCAATCTGACCAGTGTGAGATGGTGTCTCAGAGTTGTTTTGAGTTGCATTTCCCTGATGACTAAAGGTGTTGAGCATTTCTTCAAGTGTATACCAGTCTTTAGAGATTCCTCTTTTGTGAATTCTTGGTTTAGCTCTGAACTCCAATTTTTTTTTCATTGCAGTATTTGGTTTCTTGGTGTTTAACTTCTTCATTTCTTTGTAAATTTTGGATACTAGTGCTCTCTCAGATGTGGGGTTGGTGAAGATCTTTTCCCAATCTGTAGGCTTTCATTTTGTTCTAATGACAGTGTCCTTTGCCTTACAGAAGTTTTTCCGTTTCATAAAGTCTCACTTATTTATTGTTGGTCTTAGAGCCTGAGCTATTAGTGTTCTGTTCAGGAAGTTGTCACCTGTGCCAAGGAGTTCCAGGCTTTTTCTCACTTTCTCCGCTATTAGATTTAATATGTCTGGATTTATGTTTAGGTCTTTGATCCACTTGGACTTAAGTTTTGTGCAGGATGATAAATATGGGCCTATTTGCATTTTTCTTCAATTTGACATCCAGTTAGACCAGCACCATTTGTTGAAGATGCTTTCCTTTCCCCATCATATGGTTTTGCCTTCTTTGTCAAAAATTAAGTGATCACAGATGTGTGGGTTTATTTCTGGGTCTTTGATTTGCTTCCATTGATCTACCAGTCTGTTTCTATGCTAGTACCATGCTGTTTTTATTACTATTTCTCTGTAGTTTAGCTTGAAGTCATGGATGGTGATGCCTCCAGATTTTTTTTTATTGTACAGGATTGATTTGGTTATTCTGGGTTTTTTGTTTTTCCATATGAAGTTGAGAAGGTTGTTCTTTCAAGGTCTGTAAAGAATTGTGTTGGTAATTTGATAGGAATTGCATTGAGTCTGTACATTGCTTTTGGTAAGATGACCATTTTTATTATGTTGATCCTACCTATCCATGAGCATGGGGGATCTTTCCATCTTCTGATGTCCTCTTCAGTTTCTTTCTTCAGGGATTTGAAGTTCTTGTCATGCAGGCCTTTCACTTGTTTGCTTAGAGTTACCCCCAGGGTATTTTATATTATATGTGGCTATTGTGAAGGGTGTTGTTTCCCTAATTTCTTTCTTGGCCCATTTATCTATTGTGTAATGAAGGGCTACTGAGTTTTTAAAATTAATTTTGTATCCAATCCCCTTGCTGAAGATGTTTATCATTTGTAGGTGTTCTCTGGTGGAATTTTGGGGGTAACTTATGTATACTATCATATCATCTATAAACAGGGATACTTTAAGTTCTTCCCTAAAGAAACATTCAAAGTGACTTTGCACAGAATTTTTAAATACACAGATTATTGTCAACCAGAGCAATGCTACTGTCCTATAAAGCATTAGGAGCTATTGTTCCTAACTCATCATTCGTGTATTATTAACCATTTCCCATATCTTCCCTAGGTTCTTGTGACTACTATTCTACTCAATTAATATTCTTCCTTCTTTCTTTATTTTTCTTTCAAGTGTGTGTGTGTGTGTGTGTGTGTGTGTGTGTGTACATGCTCACAAACGTGCATGTGTGTGTTCATATGGGTATGTGTGCTTGCATGTGTAGGAGACCAGAAGTTGACATAAGATGTCTTCTTAAGTTACTGACCACCTGACTTAGTGAGTACTTCCCTGGGTACTTCGCTGAACCTGGATCTCGTCCGTCAGTTAGACTGGTTAGCCAGCGAGCTCCGGGGATTGCTATCTCCATTTTAAAATTCAGCAAATCCAGGCACATGTCAGCATGTTTGGGTCTTTACTGGGTGCTGAGGATTCACACTCAGGTTCTCAAGCTTTCACATAAAGCACTTTACTGACTGAGCCTTCATCCCTACATTACCCCTTCCAATTACCATCTTAGCTTTCACATATAATGGAGAACATGTGTTATTTATCTTCCTGTGCCTGGTATTTTATTTCACATGTTCTCCAGCTCCACATATATCACTACAAATTATAGAATGACATTCACTTTATGATCAAGTGACATTCCATTGCAAACACACACACACTACATTTTTACACATTCATCAGTCAACACATAGTTTGATTCCTTACTTTGGTTCCTATGCTGTAGTAAACATATAAGTCCAGATGTATTCAACATATTGATTTCATTTCCTTGGCCATATGCCCTACAGTGGGATTGCTGGATCCTATGGTGATTCTATTTCTGGTTTTTGAAGAGACAACTATATTGTTTTCCATAACGGTTGTGTAATTCCCATTCTCACCAACAGATCCCTTTCTCTGTGCTCACTAGTAGTTCTTGCTTTTTTGTCTTTTTGATGAAGCCTTCCTGTGGGGTTGAGGAGATTTCTCACTGTGGGTTATTTGCATTTCCTTGGTGACTACAGTTGCAGCATATTTCCTCCCATGCTTCTGGCCATTAAGGCATCTACTTGGAGAAATGTCTCTTCATGTCATTTATAATCTGGGCCTTAAAGTTCTTGCCAGTCATCCTAGGGCTGACATCTGTCAGATTTCTTTTATCACTCAAGTGCTAATTTTCCTGGTTCTTGGCATTTTCTATTTCATCAGAAAAAGGGTCCTGTTTAGGTTTCTGCACATTGTGTACGTGGGTATTATAAAATAAAATACGTATGGTATTTGGATTTTCAGGGACCTTGTTGTTGTAACTGGTTCACTATGTTTGTCCTTTTGATTCCACCACAAAGATCTGAGTGCATTCCTGGGCTATAGCTCAATTCTCAGACTTTTGGAATGTACACTCTGGTCCATTGCGTTTCTGACTTGATCAGGCTTTCCACTGTGCTGTTAGGTAGGAATCCCTTTACATCCTCTTCTCTCTTAGATCCTCCCCTGACTCTTTGGTTGGGAAGACAGTGTATGTTGATCCATGTGGGCATTCAAAATTAAAAGCTGGCTGCTGATAAGAGGTTAACAGAGGAGGGTGGAGCTAATTTGCCCTGCCCCCATGTTGCTGAGTGGAGAGCTGGGTATCAAATTCCCTGCCTGGTTTCTACTGGTCCTACCAACAGGAAGGGAAGATGCTTCTTGTCACTAAGCCTTAATTAGAGGATGAAATGCCCTGCTCAGGGTCTGCTGGTGCTACAGCCTTGTGCACAGGTAATTATGAATTTTGGCTGCACGGAGTCAAGTACTGTCACAAAGGCCTTTGCTTTGGGATTGCTGCTTTTAATATTTTTTTGGTTGGAGTTTCTATGGATGCCACCATGCACTTTTCCTTTTAGTCTTCCTTCTCCTTCTTATTTTCTCTCTCCTCCTCCATCCTAATGGTATCATACCTAGAGATACTTAAAAATGAAATGTGAAGCTCTGGCCTCTTGATACCAACCGTCTTAAACTGTTTAGGATAGTTAAGAAAAACAAACTCCTAGTCATGCATGCATGTCACCTTGTTAGCTACTAAGACAGTTTATCACAGATATTCTCTAAGCTACTCAGTAATCAAGTTGTTAAGAGACAAGCAACATTTGCTTATCTAAATACAAGAGATAGATAGGGCATCTTCAAAAACCCCAAGAGATCTGCAGAATATGGCATTCAAAGATGTGGTGTTAAATTAAGATTTTTTTTGATATCGTGACATATCAGCTCCTGACAGCACCCCCTATTCTACTCCAAGTAGAAGAAAAGCATCGAAGAATCTCCAGTGTGAGATGATTGAATTAGTGGCAAGCCTATCTCTTGACATGTAAAAACTCCTTGCTTCAACTGCAGACAGACTGCTGTCCAAAAAGGACAAAACTTGGTAGCAGGGAAGTCGACAGCCTAGCTCTGCCAAGACAGGGTAGGTTAGTCCTTCACAATCCCTGCTCTACAATAAATGTCTGTCAGAGAAACAGGACCAAAAGGCTGAAGACTGATGCTGGAATGTATGGAGAGAAAATGGGAACTGTCCAGGTAGTCACTGGTTTGTCATTTCTTAGTATTGGAAGCTGCAGGCCCTGCACTTCCTATATAATCAGATATATTTATCCTTCTCAGCTCTCTGAGGTGGTTGAAGAATAGACAGCTTGAGTCTCATAGCAAAATTTTGAGTTGTTTAGGAATCAAGAGAGCGTTCTAGATCTAAGAAGATGGTTATAATAGTGATGCAAGTTAGTATGAAAACTAAGTCAGTTATAGAACTTTAAACTCATGGAGATGGTTAGAAGGTAGAAGGTTAAAGTCAGGGGCCAAATATGTATGAACTGGACATTGGGAAGGTATACTGGGCCATTTAACTTTCATAAATGTGGCATATTTAATTCTGCTGTTTTGTATAGAATTTACTGTTATAAGAGAAAGAACCATTTGTTGGAATGAAAAGAGAAGCTGTTGGGCGGGGGAGAGGGTGGAAGGGTGGGACAGGAAGGGGGAATAGGGAAGGGTTTGCGACTGAGATGTAACTTGAAGAAAAAAAAAAGTACTTATAAAAAAAATCTAAAGTTAAGAAAACATCTTTGAATGCCATATTCTGCAGATCTCTTGAGGTTTTTGAAGAGGCCCTATCTATCTCTTATATTTAGATAAGCAAATGTTGCTTGTCTCTTAGCAACTTGATTTCTGATTAGCTTAGAAAATAACTATAATAGACTTTCATAGTACCTAACAAAATGACATGCTTGCATGACTATTAGTTTGCATTTCTTAATTATCCTAAACAGTTTATGACAGTTGGTAGCAAAAGGCCAAAACTTTACATTTCATTTTTAAGCATTACTAGGTACAATACATTTAAGAAGCGTTACCCTTAATTTTGTATCAATATACAAAGATCAATACCAATGTGGCCAAATATAATCTTAATTTTGTATCAATATGCAAATATCAATACCTATGTAGCCCAATACAATCTTAATTTTGCATCAGTATACAAGGGTCAATACCATTGTGACCAAATATAATCTTAATTTTGTATCAATATACAAAGATCAATACCGATGTAGCCCTATACAATCTTAATTTTGCATTAATATACAATGATCAATAACAGTTTAGCCAAAGAAAACTTAAATCATGGTGTAGTCAGGGTTGTGGATTTGGCAATAATTAGCACAGGTCACTGAGCTCAGTCTTTTTTGGAGATTGTTTAAAGTGTGAAAAGAAATGATGTTAGGGCAGGTAACAGTGAATGATCAGGAGAGCAGGAGCCGAGAGAGTAATACAGAAGGGACATGAAAGAATTAGGCATGTGGAGTCTTACCTGATTGTGCAATAAGGGCACAGCAGTGAGGCAGAGGGAAAATGGAATATAAAGTCCCTGTTCCTGCTCTTTTGGGTCTATTGATTGTATGATGGTTATCCTGTACTATAATGGCTAAAATCAAGTTATAAGTGAATATATGCCATGTGTATCTTTCTGAGTCTGAGTTAGCTCACTCATGATGAGCTTTTCTAGTTCCATCCATTTGGTTGCAAATTGCATGATTTCCTTGTTTCTGATAGCTAAGTAGTATTCCATTGTGTAAATGTACCACAGTTTTTTTTTTTTTTTAATCCGTTCCTCAGTTGAGGGACATCTGGGTTGTTTCCAGTTTCTAGCTATTACAAATAAAGGTGCTATGAACTTAGTTGAGGAGATGTTCTTGTGGACTGGTGAGGAATCTTTTGGATATATGCCCAGGGGTGGTATGGCTGGATCTTGAGGTAGAACTATTCCAAATTTTCTAAGATATTGCCAGACTGATTTCCATAGTGGTTGTACAAGTTTGCACTCTCACCAGCAATGTGCAAGTGTTCCATGACTGGAAAAGTTTTAAAGTGACATATTTTTCCTTTGGGCCAAGTGGCTCCTAGATAGCAGCCTCAGAAGCTGTGAACACAGCTCTTTGTCTGTAATTTAATGCAAGGGCATTGGCCTGCTAGCCAGCCGGCCACCCGCTGAGAGCCCAGCAGGTTAAAGTACTTTTTGACCAACTTATCTCAGAAGTTGGTGGTGGAGCTCTGAGATTTTTACCTGATCCAGGAGTTATATGGGAACAATAAGAAAGGAACGAGGAAGTAGAGGCTCTCGCACACACAGAGAAAGGGATCTGTTGGTGAGAATGGGAATTACACAACAGTTATGGAAAACAATATAGTTGTCTCTTCAAAAACCAGAAATAGAATCACCATATATGAGAAAGAGAAGTAGATGAAGCCAGACAAGTTTATTGTGGTGATTATACTCTGAGAGAGGGCTCTCTACATCAAAGACAGAATTTCCTCATGGTTAAAATGCATTTATCACAAGGACAGATAAAACCATTGCAATATGAGGGCACTTAACAATCACACACTTTAGTACTCAGTTAAATGTCGCTTTTCTATACACAAGTTTAAGATGACAGTATATTATGTCAAACCTGACAAGGTATAAGGAATTACAACAAAACAGTTTGTATATTTTGTCATTAAGATTTGTACTAAATTTAGGTATTTCTTGGTAGCCTCATTATATCCTAAGTTCATGGGAAGTTTAAAATCCTTAATTAGATTTATAGTTTGCATCTGGAGTCAGTCTTATCACCTCTACAGTGAAATCTTATCTGAGGTCATAAATTTATCTCAGGCCTGTATCCTAATGAGATACACATTGTTTGACAAGAGTACTTACTATAACTGTATGTTTTTCTATCAACTATCTAACTTCTTTATCTTCTATAATTGTCTGAACTGAATCAGACAGTTAATAAAACTGATATCAGGAATAATAGAACCAACTTTATAGGACTCTGTGTGAAGTCTGGCCAAACAAGGAGAGTGGCACTAAGCAATGAGGGAATCTTCACTCCTTGTCATTAATAGCCGATAAAAGGAAAAGGGGTGGGGGTGTTAGCAAGAAGCAACTCTGGGGTGCATCTTCAGCATAGAGTTTTCAAAATGCCAGATAGCTTTCCAGGAAGTTTACATGTTTACTGAACCCCTTCTTTAGAAAATTTCTGACACTGCTTGAACACTGTATGTTAAGGGCTGAAGATGGACACAAAGGAAGGAGCCTCAAGGGCATTCGGCTCCTGACACTTTGGTCTGTGGTCCTGGGTTTTTATGAACACTATAAAATACTTAGCATTGTTATACATGTGTCTTTAATTTGTATAAACAACATTTATTCTCTCCTTTTAAAAAAATTTTAAAATATATGCTACATGGATATCTATCTTATTCCTTCTAGTGTAGCATAAGAATTCTATAAAACAAACCACTGGAATTTATTTGATGATGATAGCTTATCTTTGCCATCACACTGTAATGAACCACACTGTCATCATTCTAACTTCAATGCCCCTATAGACTTGAATGAGAGTTTCACAAGAATACCTCCCAAGAATTGGAATGTCTGCTTGTTTGTAGATCTGAAGATAATTCAGTTTCATCAAGATTTACAGTGATTTTCCAAATGGCTGCTCTTTCTTTCTCTGCTAGAGTACAAGATTCTTGTCTCAAAAGCCCTGTCAATCTTTGAAACAACAGACTTATATATAGAGTTGTAATAGTTTGTCTTTCTTTGATTACTAGAGAATTGGATGGATCTTCTTTTTTTATTTGCCCAACCACGAAAAAGTTAAAGGAAAGTTAATATGCATCTATTGGGTACTTCATGTGTGCTTTATAATTTGATATTCCTTATTGTTCTTTAAATATTATTTCATCTTTACTTTATGTGTATGCATACACACACACACACACACACACATATATGCACCACTTACATGCCTCGTACATATGGTGAGCAGAAGAGGGTGTCAGATCACCTGGAACTGGCATTAAAGAAGGCTGTGTACTTCCATGTGGGTGCTGGGTATCAAACTCATGTCCTCTGGAAGAACAGCCAGTACTCTTAACCACTGAACCATTTTCCAGCCCCTCCTTGTTGGGTTTTGCTGAAGTAATTGTTCCTATTCACACTTTAAAAATGAAAAAGCCGAGGCTTAGATGGCTAACTGTCAGTATTCCAATTTCATGTGGTGCCCCTTTTTGTCATCTGGCCTGCCTGACCCTAAAGGTCCAGAGATTAATATGTTCCTCTACTCCTGCTGCAGCTGTAATGTGTAGTATAGTGAAGGTTTCTGTGGGTTTTCATTTGTTTGTTTTTACAAGTAAAGGAATTTGATGGTATAAAGAGAACCTCATAGCTAATGGTGGTTTCTCTAAGTGAAACAGAAATTGGAGCGGAAAAAGACTGAAAATCATACAAGAATCAGTGCTTTATTAACAACTGCCATTGGCAGAGCATTGCACATGTCTAATGCTGGAGAGATTGTATATATACTTCTGATTCAATTCCCATAATCTGGAAAAGTAGATATTATTGTGCTCATTTTAGGTAAGAAGAGCAAGGTTTAGCATTGATCAAGATCAGAAAAAGGGGAGGGTTAAGAGTTGGCTCAATGTTTAAAAGCACTAGCTGGTATTTCATCAGCCCTCATTGTAGGTGGCTCATAGATGCCTGTAACTCCAGCATTGGGGTGATCTTACCCTTTTATGGTCACTGCAGGCACACACAGACATCCAACCTCCCTACAACACAAATAAAAATAAAATGAAGCATTTTTTAAAATCACTAAAAAACTTGGTGGTACATCTGGTTTCTTGAACCCAAAATAAAGTTCCTGAACTCAACATTTTGGCATGACATAGGGTAAAGAGAAAAACACTAAGCTCTTTTTTTTTCAAAGTTATATTTGAATCATTTAAATAAGGAAAAATATAAACTCCAGCATGGAAAAATGAGGGTAAGAGACACAACCCTGAAGCCATATACATAAAAATAAATAAAAATGGGCTATCTTAGGTTGTAGTTATAGAGTTGTGAACACGCACAAACATATAACAATAGTAATCAAATTAAAAGAAAGCATCAACTTGACAGTGAGGGATATGAGAAGAATTGGAGGGAGGGAGGGGCTGGAAGGAGGAAAGAGACGGGGGGGAATGATATAATTCTATTTCAATTTAAACATATTAAAAAAATAAGTGTAAAACTGGATATGGCAATCTGAGACAGGGGAGAGAATGTCTACCCTCTCTCACTAACAGGCTTTTAATAAAAATTTTCATTGGTACAAAAGGCTTTTCAGAGAGACCAACACAGGGGACTGGCTTTAAAAAAAAAAGATTGATTAATGGATGAAATTCACTGCAGTACTAAATAGCTTTTATCATTTCATTATATAAAGTACATGGAGGCTGTACGCTGCCTCCCCTCCCCCCGCCCAGTCCCCATTCTGGCTCTGTTTCTAGGATCTTGGTTCTCTTGGGTCAGTCTTGTAATGGATCTGGACACCTCCAAACTAATTCATCTCAGGGACTGCTTGACATTTATAGGAAAGTTACACAAACCTTTGGCTCAGTTGAAACAACGCTCAAAGTAGAAAATGTTGCTTAAACATAAAGCTGTGTCGAAAAGTGAACCAAGTGAAGAAGAAGTACACGTTGCATTCTGGGTAAGACAGATGCAATGTGGTACAGCTGGAAGTTTTAGGTTAAAAAAAAAAAAGGACAAACAATTCCAGGCAATATTGGTTAATATGTTGAGAAGTAGAGGACACTAGAGGTTTTGTTTAGAGAACAGATGATGTCTGCGAGTCCCAAGAAAATGAAAACTTAAGGCCACCCTTTTCGGTTTTGTTGACTGAGTCAGGTCAAGTTGCAGATGGAATGCAAACAGTAAGACAGGTGAAGGGCAGAGGGATCATAGCTGTTGTCAGCAAAAGCTGAGGCTAATTGCAATTGAAGCTTGTCTCCAAGGCATGAGGTATTTGAGCAAGTGAAAGGTTTGCATACTTCAACCTCCAGATAAAATGAAAGATAATAAATAATGATGTGGTCTTTTGGAAGTGAACCAGCTCTTGTTTAATCAGCTAAATATCTCATTTGGATCAGAGTATGGGTGGGGGGTGGGGACAGTTGGGAGCTGGCTTTCTTTCTTGTGTCTAAGCAGTTTCAAAGTTTCTTCAGGACTTATTTTTCCTTCTTTTCTTTGTTTCATTTTTTTCCACAACTTAAAAAAAAATACATCCCTTAGGCAGGAACATGGTCCAGTGGACAAATCTATTGTTATATAAGAGTGTGGCTCAGAGTTCAGATCCCAGCATCCACATAAAAGCTGGGTGGTCATGGTGGCCTGCCTGCAATCCTAATGCTCAAATAAGGTGGAGATAGGGTACCACTGTGTGAATTCTGGGTTCAGTGAGACCAACTTGCGGAATATACCCAACCCCAGCTCTTAGCCTTCACATGCATGGGCACACATGTGTACATGCAACTGACCTCACATGTATTCCCCCACTCTTGCAGACATACATATGCACACATGCATACCATATCTGTACACCTGCATAAAGAAATGCTTTTGTGGTTTCAGAGTTAGAACATTGACTCACCCTCTTGATGTATGTCATCTACATAGAAAAGCCTATTTATTTCTGTTGTTTTGTATTGTATTTATAGTTATAAGAAAAAGAACCATTTTTTTGGACTGAAAGGGAGAGCTGTTGATGGGAAAAAAGAAATACCTTAAATTAAAAAAAAAAAGAAGAGAAGAGGATGGGGTTTGAGGGGGAGGAGGGTGGAAGGGTGGGACTGGAGGGGGGAGTAGGGAGGGGATTGTGATTGAGATGTAACTTGAAGAAATAAAAAATAAATTATTAAAAAAATCAAAAGAAAAGAAAAGAAAAGAAAAGACTCCTGAATCCTATGTATATTCAATTGCAGCAGTACTTAAAATAGGCAGAAGGGGAATCAAACCCTGCTTTCTTCTCTCTGCTTTGGTTCCTCTGTGCTAGGCAATGGGAACTGGAGATGTCACATGTTCTGCAGTTGTGAAACTTCTGTTCAGTAGAGAAAGAAGCGAACTCAAATTATGTATTGTGGTAAGTGCTGTAATTAGAAGAGTGTTCATGCTATGTGGGCACACAGGGAAAATGGTTATTTCCACCTTAGGGTAAAGTGGTGTGTCAAGTTTTGAGAGCTTTTTTGTTTTATTATTTGCTTATTGTTATTATTATATTACATATTTCAAAGTTTAACTTGGTCAGAAACAAGAAGTACTGCCCCTTTTGTGAAACAGATTTTTTTTTCACATAATGTATCCTAACTATCGTTTTCTATCCCTTTCCTCCTCCCAGTTGCTCCCCACCTCCCCTTCTGTTCAGATCGACCCCCTCACTGTCTTTCATTAGAAAACAGACAGGCTTCTAAGTGTTAATAAAATAAAGCATAATAAAATAAAACAAAAACTCACACATTGGAGCTAGACAAGACAATGAAGAGAAGGAAACGAGCCCAAGAGAAATCACCAAAATCAGAGACCATTGCATACTCGGGCATCCCGTAAAAACACTGAACTGAAAGCCTGATGTATGTGCAGAGGGCATAGTGCAGACCCGTGAGGCCTGCTGCATGCTGCCTCTGTGCCTATGAGTTCATAGGAATTTTGATTATGTTGATTTAGAGGGCCTTGTTTTCTTGGGGTCCTCCATCAACTTTGGCTCTTAGAATCTTTCTTCCTTCTCTTCTGTGGGTTCCCTAAGCCCTGAGGGGAGGGTTTTGATAGAGACATCCAATTTCAGGCTGAATTTTCTAAGGTCCCTCACTCTCTGCATAATGTCTGCCTATGGATCTCTGTATTTATTCCCATTTTGCTTCATGAGGAAGCTTCTCTAAAGATGGCTGAGCAATGCACTAATCTATGAGTATAGCAGAATATCATTAGGATTTATTTTATTGCTACTTTTCTTTTTGATCAGTAGTACTTGATTTTACCCCAGGTCCCTGGACTATCGAGTCTCTTGCTCTCAGTCACTCAGGAAATATCAGGTATGGGTTCCATCTCATGGAGTGAATCTTAAATCAAATCAGATATTGGTTACTCCTACAAGCTTTGTGCCACCTTTGTACTAGCATGTTTTGCAGGCAGGACAGATTGAAGATCAAAGCTTTTGTAGTTGGCTTGATGTTTACATTTCTCTTTTGGTAGTCTGCAGAGTGCCCTTCTGTATCAAAGATACTAGAACATAGGGGCGAAGCTTCTATGTAGGCACCAGCTCAGCCTCTCCATGTTCAGTGAGTTGTGTGGATGTTGTCTTCAGCAATGGGGCCTTGCTGTCAGTTTGTGGAGAGCAACCTATAGTCTTGACAATAGCCTAGGTTGCTTGGGGATTTCCATGGGGCCCTATCAACCAACACCACCATTGGATGAAACCCTGTCCTGGTACTGGAAGTTTTGTTTTGTGACAAGAGATGGTCAGTTGAGGTTGTGTCTCCATCATCATTTGGAGACTTCCTTATGATCACCTTTATATATTGTAGGAAGTTTCCATTGCACTAGGTTCCCATAATGCCCCTCAAATGCCCTTCAATTCTAGATGTCTCTCTCCTCATTTCCTCCCGTTTCCCCTTTCCTTTCCAATCTAATCCTCCTATTCTTGTCTCCCCATCCTCAGCACCAGTCCACTCATAAAATTTGTACTATTTTTCCTAGGAAGATCAATATCCCACATCTCTTCTGATATATCTAATCTCTCTGGGTCTATGTATTGTAGCTTGGTTATCATTTGTTTAACAGCGAATATCTAGTTATAAACAAACATACCATATTTGTCTTTCTGATTTTGGATTACCTCACTCTGGATGATTTTTTTCTAATTCTATCTACCAGCCTGCAAATTTTGTGATGTCTTTTTTTCAACAGCTGAGTAATACTCCTCTGTGTACATGTATCACATTCTTTATCCATTATTTTGTTGAGGGACATCTAGATTGTTTCCAATTTCTGACTATCAAGAATATAGCAGCAAAAGCCAGGTGGTGGTGGCACATACCTTTAATCCCAGAACTCTGGAGGCAGAGGCAGGCAGATCTCTGTGAGTTCGAGTCCAGCTTGGTCTACAAAGTGAGTCCAGGAAAACCCAGGCTCCACGGAGAAACCCTGTCTCAAAAAAAAAAAAAAAAAAAAAAGGCAGCAATGAATGTGATTGAAGTGTTCTTGTGGTATGATGAAACATCCTTTAGGTATATGACCAAGAGTAGTATAGCTGGATCTTGATGTAGATTGATTCCCATCTTTCCAAGAAACTGCTATATTAATTTCCACAAGTAGCTGTGCATGCTTTCACTCTCCCCAGCAGTGGAGAATATACCAAAGATGTTGAGCATTTCTATAAGTGTTTCTCAGCTATTTGAATTTGGTATTTTGAGAATTCTCTGTCTAGACCTGTTTAACCAATTGTTAAATTGGGTTATATGTTTTCCTTATCTTACTATATTCTATGTAAACTATATACTCATTTATTTACTTAGCCAAAGTATCACTATTAACCCTCTACAGTTTGGTAAAAATCTTTCCCCATCTGTAGGCTGTAGCTTTGCCGGAATGATAGACTTAGTCATGCAGAAGCTTCTCAGTTCCATGAGGTTGTGTTTATTAACTGTTACTCTTAATGCCTGTGCTAACAGTGTTTTGTTCAGGAGGTTGTCTCCTTTGCCAATAAATTCGTACTATTACTAATTTTCTCTTCTATCAAGTTCAGTGTATGTGGTTTTATGTTGAGGCCTTTGATCCTTTTGGGGTTGAGTTTTGTGCAGGATGAGTCTATTTGGATTCTTCTACATGCTGCCATCCAGATTAACCACCACCATTTACTGAAGATGCTTTTTTTTTTTTTTTTTTTTCCAATTTGTGTTTCTGGCTTTTTTTTTTTTCAAATAAAAAATCATGTGCCCATAGATGTGTGGATTGATGTCTTGGTCTTCAATAAGGTTTCATTAATCAATGTATCTGTGTGTGTGTGTGTGTGTGTGTGTGTGTGTGTGTGTGTGTGTGTGTGTGTG
>CAJQZJ010032201.1:2066513-2097693 GCA_907164525.1 Lophiomys imhausi | reverse complement strand
GTGTGTGTGTGTGTGTGTGTGTGTGTGTGTGTGTGTGTGTGTGTGTGAATAGCATATGGTTCTATTACTATATCTCTGTAGTACAACTGGAAATCAGGGATAGCAGTTCCTTCTGCAGTTCTTTTGTTTGTTTGTTTATTTATTTATTACTTCAAGTTACATCTCCATCATAGTGCCTTTTTTCTACCCCTCCCAGTCCCACACTCTTCCCCCCTCTCCCCTCTTCTACTCCTCCGGAGTGGAGTGCCCCTAGATATCAGTTCACCTTCCCCACCCCCTAGTTAGCAGTCATATCTAGTGGGTCCTACATGGCTGCACCAGTAAGGCAAAGTGTCCCATTAACAGGTAACAAAGTCTATGTTTCTGTTCCTTTTGATGTGTTGGTTGTAGGACAGTTATCCTGTACTATATGGCTAAAATCCAACTATAAGTGAATAGATGCCATGTGCATCTTTCTGAGTCTGGGTTAGCTCACTCAGGATGAGCTTCTGTAGTTCCATCCATTTGGTTGTAAATTGCAGGATTTCCTTGTTTCTGATGGCTGAGTAGTATTCCATTGTGTAGATGTACCACAGTTTGTTTTTTTTTTTAATCCATTTGTTGGTAGAGGTTGGAAGTCCTTCTGGTTTGGTGAGGAATCTTTTGGATATATTCCCAGGAGTGGTATGGCTGGGTCTTGAGGTAGAGCTATCCCAAGTTTTCTAAGATATCGCCAGACTGACCTCCATAGTGCTTGTAGAAGTTTGCACTCCCACCAGCAATGGAGGAGTATTCCCCTTTCTCCACAACCTTGCCAGCATGTGCTGTCATTTGAGTTCTTGATTTTGGCTATTCTGACAGGTGTGAGATGGAATCTCAGAGTCACCTTGAGTTGCATTTCTCTGATGATTAAGGGTGTTGAGCATTTCTTCAAGTGTCTCTCAACCATTAGAGATTCTTCCTTCGTGAATTCTCAGTTTAGCTCTGTTTCCCATTTTTTGATTGGATTATTTGGTTTCCTGGCATTTAATTTCTTGAGTTCTTTGTAAATTATGGATATTAGCCCTCTGTCAGATGTGGGGTTGGTAAAGATCTTTTCCCAGTCTGTAGCTTGTCATTTTGTTCGAATGATAGTGTCCTTTGCCTTACAGAAGCTTTTCAGTTTCATGAGTTCCAATTTATTGATTGTTGGTCTTAGAGCCTGAGCTATTGATGTTCTGTTCAGGGAGTTGTCACCTGTGCCAATGAGAACCAGGCTTACCCCTACTTTCTCTTCTATTAGATATAGTGTGTAAGGCTTTATGTTAAGGTTTTTGATATACTTGGACTTAAGTTTTGTGCAAGGTGAAACATATGGGTCTATGTGCATTCTTTTACATGTTGACATCCAGTTAGACAAGCACCATTTGTTGAAGATGCTGTCCTTTTTCCATTGTATGGTTTTGGCTTCTTTGTTAAAAATTAAGTGACTATAGGTGTGTGGGTTCATTTCTGGGTGTTCAATACTATTCCATTGATCAATTGGTCTGTTTCTCCACCTGTACCATGCTGTTTTTATTACTATTGTTCTGTAGTACAGCTTGAAATCTGGGATGGCGATACCTCCAGATGTTTTTGTATTGTACAGGATTGATTTAGCTATAGTACTTGAAGTCCTAGCCAGAGCAATAACACAGCTAAAGGAGATCAGGGGATATAAATTGGAAAGGAAGAAGTGAAATTATCCCTATTTATAGATGATATGATAGTATACATAAGTGACACCAAAAATTCCACCAGAGAACTCCTACAACTGTTAAACACCTTCAGCAAGGTGGCTGGATATAAAATTAACTCAAAAAAATTGGAAGCTCTTCTTTATACAAAAGATAAATTGGCTGAGAAAGAAATTAGGGAAACAATCCCCTTCACAAGAGCCACAAACAATATAAAATACCTGGCGGTAACTCTAACCAAGCAAATGAAAGACCTGTATGACAAGAAATTCAAGTCCTTGAAGAAAGAAATTGAAGAGGACATCAGAAGATGGAAAGATCTCCCTTGCTCATGGATAGGTAGGATCAACATAATAAAAATGGCTATCCTACCAAAAGCAATATACAGACAATGTAATTCCTATCAAAATACCAACACAATACTTTACAGACCTGGAAAAAACAATTTTCAACTTCATATGGAATAACAAAAAAAAAAAAAAGAAAAACCCAGAGTAGCTAAATCAATCCTTCGCAGTTCTTCTGTTATTCAGAATTCTAACTATCCTGAGCTTTTTATTTTCCATAAGAAGCTGAAAATTGTCCTTTCAAGATCTGTGAAGAATTGTTTTGGAATTTTTATGGGGATTGCATTGATACTGTAGATTGCTTTAGGTAAAATGGCCATTTTTGCTATGCTATCCACAAGTATGGGACATCTTTCCATCTTCTGATATTTTCTTCAATGTTTTAAAGTTTTTATTATGAAAGTCTTTCATTTGCTTGGTTAGAATTACTCTAATATTTTATATTATTTGAGGCTGTTGTGAAGTGTTGTTTCCTTGATTTATCACTCTATTTGTTACCTGTACATAAAATGGATAATGATTTTTATGAGTTAATTTTGTTAACTCATGTGTTTCATGAATTACTTTGCTTCATGATACTTTGCTTCATATGTTCATTAGCTCTAGGAGTTTTCTGGTAGAATTTTTAGGGTCACTAATACTATCTTATCATCTGTAAGTAAAGATTCTTTCATTTCTTCCTTTCCAATTTATACACCCTTGATATCCTTCAGTTGTCTTATTGCTCTAGCTAAGACTTCAAGTACTATATTGAATAGGTATGGAGAAAGTAGACAGACTTGTCTTGTTCCTGATTTTAGTTGAATTGCTTTGAGTTTCTCTCCATTTAATCTGATGTTAATTATGGGCTTTCTGTAAACTGGCTTTATTATGTTGAGGTATGTCTCTTGTATTGCTCATCTATCCAAGACTTTTATCGTGAAGGGGTGTTGGATTTTTGTCAAAGGTCTTTCCTGCATCTAATGAGATGATCATGTGGTATTTTTCTTTCGTGTTGTTTAGATAGTGAATTACATTTATTGATTTACTTATGTTGAACTATCCCTGCATCTCTGGGATGAAGCCTACTTGACCATGGTGGATAATCTTTTTGATGTGTTTTTGAATTTAGTTTATAAGTATTTTACTGGAAAAGCTTTCATATGTGTTCATAAGGGAAATTAGTCTGTAATTCTCTTTTTTGTTGGGTGTTTAGGAGGTTAGGGTATCAGAGTAACTGTGGCCTAGTAAAATGAATTATGCAATGTTCCTTCTGTTTCTATTTTGTGGAATAATTTGAGGTTGGCATTAACTCTTCTTTTAAAGTCTGGCAAGATTTTGTGCTAAAACTATATGGCCCTGGGAATTTTTAGTTGAGAAACTTTTAACTACTGTTCATATTTTACTAGATATGTTCAATTTTTTATCTGATCTTGGTTTAACTTTGGAAGTACTATCTATCAAGAAAAATTTCCATTTCTTTTAGATTTTTTAATTTGGTGGCATATAGATTTTAAAAGTATATCCTTATAATTCTATGGATTTTTTTTTTAGTGTGTGTTGTTATGCCCCACTTTTCATCCTATTTTACTAATTTTTATCTTCTTTCTCCACCTTTTAGCTAATTTGGTAAGAGTTTGTCTATATTATTGATTTTCTCAAAGAATCAACTCTTTGTTTCATTCATTCTTTTTTTGTTTGTTTGTTTCCATTTTATGGATTTCAGTCCCAAGTTCGATTATTTCTTCCTGTCTAATCCTACTTGGTGTGATTTGTTTTCTTTGTACTTTAGAGCTTTCAGGTGCATTGTTAACTTACTAGTATGAGCTTCTTCATTTTTTTTTAATGTAAGTACTTAGTGATATGACCTTGCCTCTTAGTATCGCTTTCATTGTGTCTTATAAGTTTGAGTATACTGTGTATTATTTTCATTTGATTTTATGAAACCTTTAATTTCTTAATATCTGTCTTGATCTATTTTTTTTATTCAATAGTGAGTTGTTCAGTTTAATGGAATTTTAAGCTTTCTATTGTTGACATCCAGCTTTAATCCATGATGATCAGATAGGATTCAGGGCATTATTTCAATTTTCTTGAGACTTGTTTTGTGTCTTAGTATGTGATGAGTTTTGAAGAAAGTTCCATGAGTTGCCAAGGAATCTGTGGTCTCTTAGAGCCTGCAGCACATCTGTCCAGGCCTTTTTGGGTTTTGGCATTTTCATTGAGAAGTCAGGTGCAATTATAATAGGTCTGCCTTTATATGTTATTTAGTCTTTTTTTTCCCCTTGTAGCTTTTAGTATTATTTCTTTGTTCTGAACATCTAGTGTTTCGATTGCTATGTGCCAAGTGGACTTTCTTTTCTGTTCCAGGTTATTTAGCATTCTTCATGCTTTTTGAACCTCCATAGCCATTTACTTCTTTAGGTTAGAGAAGTTTTATGATGACGTTGAAGTTTTTTGTTTGTTTTGTTTTGTTTTGTTTTTTCTTGAAAAAGCTTGACTATGAGGTTCTTATTCAAGCTCTTAAATTTTTTATTTCCAGATTTTTCTAAATTTGGATTTTCTTTATTGATTCAATATCCCTTTCAGATCTTGAACTGTTTTATTAATTTCCTTACCACTGTTTGTTTATGTTTTCACAGATTTCTTTAGGTATTTCTATCATATTCCTAAAAGCTATTTTAATTTCTTTTTCTTGTGCATCAGTTATATTACAATACTCAGGCCCTCCTGTGGTAGATTTTCTGGGCACTAGTGAAGACACATTGCTCTGGATGTTACTGATTGTATTTTTACAGACTTCTAGATGTCTGGGCTTGGGAAGAATAGAATTCTAGGTGTTGATATCTGTCCTTCTCTTTGTTTGATGTTTTTTTTTTCTCTTTGGTTTCTGATGCCTTCTCTGGTTAATAGGAGATGATGGTTGCTCTGTGTTGCCCAGAAGAATTTTTTCTGGGATACTGCTAGGTGTGAGCATGGGGTTGGTGGTTCCAGGTAAAATGTGTTTCTAGGTATTGGTACCTGACACAGGAATGGAGTTAGTATAGAAGTGGGGGCTGAGAGTACGGGAGGAAAACAGTGTATTCTAAGAGAATCTGTTTTGTCCCCTGAGATTGGGACCAGAAAGTGAGTAGAGGCCATACAGAAGCTCTACTGTAGAGCTGGGGATAAGACTGGGGAATTGGACTTGGAGGAGCAGAGGGAGAGGGAAAGATCTGCCCTTAGCCTACCTGCTTCCCAGGCTGACTGGACTAAGTGTTCCCAGGGATTGCCTGCTGGTGCTGGGGACTGGTATAAAGCAATGAGTTGGGGAAAAGAGGCTAGGAGGGTCTTTGTGATTTACCGGATAGGGGGCACAGGGTTACTGCAGCAAGTGATCAGCTGCAGAGCTGAGGGTGAGACTGTGGGATTGTATTTGGAGAAGGGGAGTAAGAGACAAATTTCTGCAGTTAGCCTAGTTGCTTCTGTGGTCAGAGTGGCCTGTAGATTCCAAGTTTTTAGAGCTTTAAAATATGAGAAATTAGTCACATGGAGAAACAAAAGGACAGAGTGTACAGGAAACTGTGGAAGATGGATGGTGCAACTTTGAACTTCAATTTTCCTCTGTGTTTCTGTTCCTGTTTTGCATTTCAAATACACATGGGAGGCAATGGAGGCTAATCAAGACCATTTTCCTCTATTCAAATCTCAGCTCCACTGCTTATAGCAGTGTGATTTGTAAAGGTCACCTAACCATTCAGTATCTTGGTTTTCTGATCTTTCAAAGATGCTAATGTTAACTGTTTCATAGGATTAGGAATGTTCATAATGAGTATGCACAAAAAACTTAGAAGTGGTGCTTGGCTTGTTGTAAGAGGCTATTATGGCAACTTTAGTCAGAAAAGTTGTTATGCTACATATGAAATTTCAAGGCAAATTTGATTAAATTTGTTTAGTAATTCTACTATGGGTGTTATTTTAATGAAATGAGGGGTGCTTGTTGTATAATCCATTAAGCTCCTGATATATCTGTGAACACTAGCCAGAGCCCCAAGGAGAAGAGGGCTCTACAAAGAAAAAAAAAGCCAGAGCCCTGAGGAGAAGAAGGCTACAAAGAGAAAAGAGAGAAGGAGCTCCACAAAAAAGTAAAAGAGAATGGACTTTACAAAGGTGTAAGAGTAAAGAGGCTCTGCAAAGAAGTAAGAGAAAAGGCTCTACAAAGAAGAGAAAGGGTTACAAGGTAGAAAGCAGTTGCTGCTCTCCCAGTTGCTGGTGCTCCCCCAAGCTGCTGCTTGTTCTTCCTGCTGCTGTCTCCTGGTTTGCTGGTCTCCTGGTTCACTGGTTTGTTGGTTTGCTGGACTTCTGATGAGACTGGTATTACCCCTAAAGAATCCAATGACCCTAATCAGCAGGAAGTAGCCTAAAGAGACCTTCATCTGTTTTCACCTGTAGCAAGTCAGCTTTTACTAATTTGTATTATATTAATTATACATTATAATTCATTTTACTGTACTTAATACTCTACCTCCCTTCCACCCCTTGTTCCTCCCAACCCCCTAACCCTAGGTGGGAGAGAAAGAAGGTTAAAGGTGAAAGGTTAAAGGTAGAAGTCCAGCAAACCAGCAAATCAGCAAAACAAGAGACCAGAAAACCAGGAGACAGTAGCAGGAAGAACAAGCAGCAGTTTTGGGTGAGCACCAGCAACTGGGAGAGAAGCAGCAACTGGGAGAGCAGCACCTGTAACCGAAGCTTTTTAGTTATCCAATATATACATTCTACTTTATTTTACTGTACTTAATACTTCTACCTCCCTTCCATCTCTCGTTCCCTTCAACCCCCCTACCTTAGGTGGGAGAGAAAGAAGGCTAAAGGTGAAAGGGGGCATAGTTCTCTTTAGGCTACTTCCTGCTGATTAGGGTTGTTGGATTCTTTGAGAGTAATACCAGTCTCAGTAGAAGTCCAGCAAACCAGGAGACAGCAGTAGGAAGAACAAGCAGCAGTTTGGGGGAGCACCAGCAACTGGGAGAGCAGCAACAACCTTCTACCTTGTAGCCCTTTCTCTTCTTTGTAGAGCTTTCCCCTACTTCTTTGTAGAGCCTCTTTATTCTTACATCTTTGTAAAGCCCATTCTCTTTTGCTTCTTTGTGGAGCTCCTTCTCTCTTTTTTCTTCATAGAGCCCCCCTTTCCTAGGGGCTCTGGCTGTTTTTCCTCCTTTGTAGTGCCCCCTTCTCCTCTGGGCTCTGACTTTTTAAAAATTCTTTCTTTCTTTTTTTTTACTCTGGCTAAATAAGAACTCTATGCCAGATGTAGAGTTCACATCTATGGACAGTTAGCCCTTGACCTCAGTTTCACACAGACAGAAAGTAGCTCTTGTGCAGCCATGCCTTTGGGTGTTGAGATGCTCTCGAAGTGGGTGCCCTCTTTCCCAGACTTTCTGTCCCTGTCTGCCCATACTCCTCCAGTACATTATGACTTCACTTTCCTAGCTTTGTTGCTTGTCTGTCACTATGTTACTTATGAGACAACAATCTACAGTCTACACATGAGCAGTGATAACAGAGCAGACAGCTTGAGCTTCCAGTCTGCAGACCTAGCTCCAGCACTGAGTTCGTCCATGATTGGATGCTGCTTTTTACCCTGGGAAGGAGCAAAAGGGAGAAGAGGAGTGTTTGGATATCATAAATTCTCTTTCTTTCTCCACTTAAACATGGTATTAATTTAAAGATTTTTGAGGCTGATGTATCCAGTCTATTCAATTCCCAAATTTATTAATTGCTAAGATGTCAATACAGTGCTCTTGTACTTCCCAGTATCTGTAACTATGAATCAAAGCAGACCTCTTTCCTTTTTCCATCACCCACTCTTGGGTTTTCTAATATAGCAAAAGAGAGAGGACTAAGGCAAGAATAGAATTCAGAAAACTGATGTCCAACATTGCCATGAGGGAATTTGATATTCTTAAAAATAAAAACAAGAATGTTTTTTTCTCTTTTTCCTTTTTCAATGTTTATTACTTCCAGTTACATCTCCATCACCATCACATTACCCACCCTCCACTCCTTCCAGACCCACCCTTCCATCCTATTCCCCCCTCTCCCACCTATCCTACTCCTCTGGTGTGGGGTGCCCCAACATATCAGCTCCCTAAAAACAAGAATGTTAATAACAGTTCTTCAACCACAGACATCACGTACTTGCGTGAAATAAAGTGTTAGTGGCTTCTTTGGAGACTGAACAAAGACTGTTTTTAAGACCACTGTGAAAAATGGCCATATACGAGTCTTACTGCTAACTTGAGCCATAAGTCTATGTCTTCTAATTCAAGCTATAGCATTTAGTTTGCTCTGGACCCACTTGGCTCCAAAGCAGATAATCAGCAGTAGCTGGATCTTTCTATCACCTCGTGCTGTTGTTAGAACTACTCTCCTAACTGTCCAGATCTGGCCTTACAGCATCTTCTCCATCATCTTGCTTTGCCAGTTCGAGGTTGGGTTGTTGGATCATTGTTGCTACAGCAGAGCATAAGGTGCTCGGGTGAATTAGTGTTTGGTGTTTATTGAGAACATGCCCAGTGTGAATCCTTTAGCAGATGTAACTCATTTAATCCTCACAAGAGTGATTTACACTAGACACTCTGTGAATCTTCACTTCATGCTTTCCCCTCTAAAACTATCAAAAACTCACACTTCCCATGAATTTCCCTATCATTGACATGTAAGGAAAATCGACCCTATCCTTAATTTGTTTGTAGCAAAATGAAACAAAACAAAACCAAAAACCCAAACACGCCATTTGATAGAGAAGGAAAATTCAGTTCTTCTATTTAAAAACTGCACAACTACTTAGTGATGGAAAATGGGGTTTTGTGGCAAGCATGCATATGTAATTGTTGCCTCCTACCTTCATAGTATCTAACCTTCCCTGTGCTCCTGTCTCAAAGGAGAAAACTTATACTGGTAGTGTAAGAGCCACTGAGATGTTTGCTCATTGTATAGACACAGAATGTAAGTGTGAAATGAGGGCATCTAATAATGTGAAAGTTAGCAAGGTCAAAGCTGACTTAATTATGACAAACTTTGATAATGTGTTGCTAGAAACAACAGAGAAGCCCTGTGTGGGCGTGTGTGTGTGTTGGTCACATTATTGTGTTAATCACAGTAATGAGATACACTGGAGGTATTTGTCTTATAAAGAGAAATGGTTTATTTGGGCTATCGTTTCGTACATTTCCATTCATGTTTAATGAGATCTATTATTTTGGGTCTGAGACATGGCAGCTGTTTGTGGCAGGAGGTCATGTTGGATCAACATATCTTACTAGTTGGGCAGCAAGGGACAGGAATAAGTGGGGTCATCACTCAAGATCACCATGATGACCTAATGATTTCCTGCTAGGCTCCATCTCATGAAGTTTCCACTGCTTTCCAATTGTACCATTCAAGATGACATTGTAACACACGGGCTTTTCAGGCATATCTAGTACACACATTATAGCACACATCTTACCCATGAATATCATGCTTGTCCTGCATGCCCTTCTTTCCTCAAATGAGCCTTTAATGTATGTCACAAGGCATTCCTCTGGCCTGTAGCACTCCAGTCAAATTCACTGCATCAAGGTAGGTATCCAGCAGGAAACTGTCCTCCAACTCCTTCTGAGACCAGTGACTGCTCAGCTTATATAGATTTTCTTCCTTTCTCTGCCCAACCCGTTAGGCATGGAGAAGAAGGTGTATGATTTGCTTAGTGTGCACAGCCTCAGCTTCAAGTGTCATCACAAATAAAGTTCTTTTGCGTATGCAAGGTAACTTATTTGCCTAACTTCTTCAATTTGTCAGTAATATAAGCATCCACAGTGCCTTCAATATACAATTTCTTATTTCTGGTTCTAAAGCCTGTGTTCTTAACATTTTCCAGGCTCAGACTGCCCTCTCTGGGCTTGCTGATAACCGAAGTTATCAATTCTTCAGGCCAATTCAAACTCTGTGCCTCTTCTGCCAAATCTATGCACATAGTTCTCAGTGATTTCTATCATTCCAGGAAATTTCATAACCACAATCATCTCATTTAGACAGAAGAGAAGCATCGAATTCAGAAGGACTTAGGATTGAAAAGTGCTTCTTAATATTCAGCTCATGGACTCAAGAGATGGGCCAGTGTTCAGAGCACTAGCCACTCTTGCAGAAGATCAGAGTTTGGCTCCTTACATGCACAAGGTGACTTGCCACCATTATTAAATCAAGTTCTAGGGAATTGGGTACCTTCTCCTGGCCACTGTAGGCCCCAGATAGTCATTTAGTGTACATAGTACATACATAAATACATACATATATAGAGTCGAATCACTCATGCATAAAATTAAAATAATAAAATCTTTTAAAATAGAATAAGACTTAATTCAAGGGTGGGTGACACAGCTCAGCGATAAAGGGAGTTTGCTGCACAAGTCTGATGTCCTAAGCTGTGTTCCCTGGAACTTACAGTGGAAGGAGAGAACTGGTTTCTGAAAGTTATCCTCTGACCTCTGCACACATCTTAGATACAGCCCCCCCCCACACTCACACACAACACTCACCTACACATGCATGCATGCACACATGTGTACACACACACACACACACTCACACACACACCAGTTCAAACATTATTTGCTATGTGATCTTCAGGAGAGCCCAGAATTTTTGATACTCTCAGTTAACTTTTCACTTTTAAAAGATTTATTTATTTTAAATATATATGAGTGTTTTGTCTGTATGTATGTGTACCATGTGCATGCAGTGCTTGCAGAAGCCAGAAGAGGGCGTCAGATCCCTTGGAATTAGAGCTACAGGCAGTTGTGAGCACCCAGTGAGTCCTGGAAACCAAGCGCTGGTCCTCTGCAAGAGCAGGAAGTGCTCTTACCCAGTGAGCCATCTTTCCACCCCAACCTCTCACTTTTAAAAATAATAGTAAAAACACCTCCCACTGCAGACTTTCTCAAGTGAAAAATTTTTTAAATAAAAAAAAAAATTAAGATCAGAAATACACTAATGATTTCTGAATAGAAGTATAATGTCAGTGGAAAGCCACTATGCCATGGATACTTCCTTGTTATACTTTTGTGTAACACTCAAGACAAATTTCAAACTTCAGAGGGTAAGAATTGTAATATAAATAAGATTTTTTTTTATAACAGAAATCTTAGTGTCTCTAGTCCAGCACATATTCCACCAACATCTGTTTTTTTGATTTACAAATTAGAATGATCTACTTTTCCCCAAATACATTTAGTTCTTTTTCACTCTCAGTAGGCATGCTCTCAATTTAAATGTATATTCCTACTTGTGATACTTAATCTTGATTGACAACTTGATAAGATACAGAATTGTCATGGAAACAAATCTCTGGGAATGTCTGTGATGAATTGTCTTGATCAAGTTAAACTGAGTTGAGAGAATCAGTCGTAAGAGTAGTTCTTCCATTCCATGGCCTGGGGTCTTGGAGTGAATAGAAAGGAGAAAGGAGACTGGGCACAATCATTAATTACTCTCTGGTTCCTCCTCGGAACACATGTGACCAATACCTCAAGCTCTTGTTGGCACACCTTCCAGCTATGATGGATCATATGCCCTGGAACTATCAGCCAAAGTAAACACTTCCTTCCTTAAATTGCTTTTTATCAAGTATTTTGTCCTAACTGTGAGAAAAGTAGCTAATACACTATTCACTTTCCCCTTCATTTCAGGAGTGTATTTATTGAAATGGCAATCATATATTTTCAAATTTCGTTTGTTGCAAAAATATGACTAGAGAGGAAAATAAATGGATGAAGTACAGAGCATGAGAAAGATTCATGTTTGGAGTGGCTGATAAAAGAGAAAAAAAGCTGAGCTGGGGTTTGGAGTCATAAGTTGGTTGGAGGGTTAGAGAAGGCAAGATGTTTTCAGACTTATCTAAAAACCCCTTTGTCTCCAGATGATTACTAGGGAGTTTGTAGGAGGAGGAAACAAAATGTTACTAACCAATGGACATACAGTTTCAACTGAGTAAGATGAATAGATCCTAGGGATGCTTTGTATGACATTATGCCCTGACTCACTATCAGCAAGTGTACACTTACACATTTTTAAGAGGTTACATCTTATGTAGTGTGCTACCCAAATTAAAAAAAATAAACACATGCAACATTTCAAAAAAGTTCCTTTTGTCTATAATTGAAGTGAG
This sequence comes from Lophiomys imhausi, assembly GCA_907164525.1. Classification (NCBI taxonomy): domain Eukaryota; kingdom Metazoa; phylum Chordata; class Mammalia; order Rodentia; family Muridae; genus Lophiomys; species Lophiomys imhausi. The sequence goes on along the minus strand of CAJQZJ010032201.1, from coordinate 2,085,490 downwards.
GACCTCGTGGATTGTTGCACAGAGATTATTTAATTACACCTATAGGATAAAGCCAATATACAGTCAACCCCTCCACAGTCCATTGTAGAGACGTATCTGACTCTTTTTTTTTTAAATAACAAAGGGCTTATATTCTCAAAGGTTGACTGTCTTATGTGTCTGATTTAGGAGGTTCTGCTAAAGCGTTTTCGGTCCTTTCGAATCCCTGCTGCTGGGGTTCCTGCAGGGACATCTCAGCACAGCAGAAGGATGAATTGATGGGCGGGAGGCTGAATTGAGGCTCATCCTCCCACCTGGCTGCAAACCCGGCTCCATCTGTCAGTTGTTCCGGGTTGCTGGAGTCCAGCAGTTCAAAGTCCTACCCTGCGCCTGTTCTGAGCTTTTCTTCACTCTCTAGGGACCTGGTATTTCTGGCTGTTGGAGAGCGGACAGGAGCCAAGGACTCTTCAGCTCAGTGCCCAGAGTACATAGGATTGGCCTCCACAGGGGTCCATACTGTGCGGTGAGGGATTGCTCTGCCTATTTCTTGGCTTACTGCTTACCAGAGTGCTGTGCTTATTTCGGTTCACTTTACCATCTTATTTGTCATGACCCATCTGAGTGAAGTTTGCAATGATGTTTGCACATTCAAGACCCAACCAGGCATGAAATTAATGTTGGGTGGAATTTCAATAACTGCACAGATAACAAGGCTGAGTGCTTATTGACTAAGTTTGGTAAGAACAGCACAGCGTCAGAGTGGAAGGATGATACTCAGATACAAGATCATGTTGGATCCAGGAAGAGCCTTCTCTGAAGGATTGAAAAACCTCCTTGATATATGTGCTGCTCTTTGAACATTCATCTTTAACAATTGCATTTTTTTACATTTATTTATTTCTTCAAGTTACATCTCAATCATAATCCCCTCCCCCTCCTGGTCCCACCCTCCTCCCCTCGTCCCTCTCACCTTCCTATCTGCTTCTTTTTTTTTTTTTTAATTTAAGGTGTATCTTCCCCCCCCCAACATCTTCCCTTTTTAGTCCAATAAATGGCTCTTTTTCTTACAACAATAAATAAAATAATTAGGCCACAATTATGAAAATTATAAGGTATAACATACATTCCCAATGTCCAGTCCATACATATTTGGCAACTAATATTAATATTCTGTTGTCTATCTATCTATCTATCTATCTATCTATCTATCTCAATAAGTTTAAATTGTAAGTTGTTTAGGAATTAAGAGGATGTTCTAGGTCTAAGAAGATGTTTTTAAGTTGGTAATGCAAGTTAGGATGGAAACTGAGTTAAGTAATAGAACTTTAAACAATTACATTTTAATATTAGGATTAGGGAGCTGGAGAGGTTGCTCAGTAATTAAGAGGAATGGCTGCTCTTCTAGAGGACCAGTGTTCAATTCCCAACACCAACATGATGGCTCATAATTGTCTGTAATTCTAGTTCCAAGGAATCTGGTGCCTTATTCTGGCCTCTGTGACCACTACTTATATTAGTGCACATCCATACATGAAGATGAAGTACTCATACACATAAAATTTAAAGACAAAATTTAATTAAATTTAAAGATTGAGATTATTAGTGTTATTAAATTATTAGAGGACATACATACATATATTTTTGTATATGAATACAAATTATATATATATATATATGTGTATATATATATACTTTAAAACATGTATATATATGTGTATATATGTATGTATGCATGTATGTGTTTTAGTGTTTTGTGGTCTGGGAACCTATGCTCAGTTGAGGCTTTCACCAGACTGCAATGAAGAACTAAGATGGGCTGTTTTCAGCTCAAAGATTGACTGGAAGAGTCTGTCTCAGGACTACCCACATTACTGGCACATTTCCTTTCTTTAATGATATTGTGCCTAGGGCATCAGTTTCTTGCTGTCTTTCATCATCTCCAGTAGCCATCAGCAGGTCCTTCATGAAGACTTTCATGGTAGAACTCCTTACAACATGGCTCTGTGCTTCTTAAACACTAAAAAATGAAAAGGGAAACCTTGTTCATGACAAAGTTGTTGATATTTAATAATCATGGATGTGGCATCCCCTTACTTTTGCCACATAGGGTCAAAAGCAAGCAAAGGTCCTGTGAACAGTCATGGTCCCTAGCCAAAAAAGTGGCCAATCAGTACTGGGTTCGAACTCGGATTGGGACATCAAACTCCATTTCTGTATTTGCAAAATGATGAGCAACTAATTAGCTCCTGGCTAATTTCTACTTCTCCTCATAGCCTAGTCTCAAATTCAGCTGCTTATTTCTTTGATCCGCATTCCCCATTCCCTCTTTCTCTCCGAGCTCCTTACTGCTCAGTCTCAGGCTTATTTCTTATTTTCAACCATAACCCTCTGCCTTCATTTCTTAACTGATGTTGATTAACTTTTTGAAGGGTTTGGTTCATTTTCATCTCATTCTTCCTCTTCTTCATGTCTTATGGGAGGGCAGCTTGCTCTTAAATATGTACTAACTTGCTTTCCCATTCATAGATGTGGAGGTAGGATATTGTAATTCATAGAATACTCATAGGGAAATACTCCATGGAAAGCCCATTCATCTAATGTGCGCTCTACGGTTGCTAGCCTCCTTTCTTTACCTCCCCCCTCCCACTAACACCTTGTCCAAAAGGAAAGTTGCTTGGGATTGCAGATGACTCATTTGAATGATTTTCATATGCCGAGGCTTGAATAAACTTTAGCAGAGTTAACTAGAGGTAGTCTTTGGGAACTACTCACTTTAGCCAATATATGATTATGCTGATGACAGTAACTGAAGTACTGAAGTATAGGGAGAAGAAGTGTTGTAGTCGAGTAATAGAGTCCTCTGACTCATTACTATTTGTCTTTCCCGCTATTGGGTAATTACTTAGACTTTATTGTCTTAATTTCCATTAGTTGTGGCCATAGCACCAAATTCTGGCTCATGGAACGTAAATAAAATTGATGTGTGTCTCTTGTCATTATACATTTCATATTTATTGTTTGTCTTCCTGTTACTGAATTGATAAGAAACCAAGGAGAAGTGGAGTTAGAGGAGAGATCTATCACAGTGATTACACATGGAAAGTTACACCCCACCCACTGACACTGAACGTTCACTTCACCAGAAGTGGACTGTCACTGTTACTCACTCTAGTCGAAAGACCTTTGAGTAGACCTTCACTTCAAATAGTCATAACTGAAATGCCTATAATTCCCCAATTATGCACTCATTTCCCAAGTGTGCTCATCACTTTCCCTATAGCATATTTTAAGATTAAAAATACCCTTTGAAGGAGGAATAGCAAACTCTTTAAAACACCAGTGAGAGGCTAATAAAGTTGTGCTCAGTGAGAGAAGTGGGCTCATTTTACCTGAGTGCTGACAAGGAAAGGAGAAAGTGCAGCAGAAAAGCAACAGATCTGAATTTGTTTCATAGATATTTGGTGAAAGTATACCCAGATGAATGAACTTGACAAGGCTTAGGAACAAAGAATTCTGTGTCCCGTCTTTCCGTGTGGGTGTTTTGGGAAGTGAAGCTGTATCTATGTGAGGTATATGTATACAAGGTGTTTGTGTTAGTTTTCTTAGAGAAGGGTCAGGTGGTGAGGATCCAACTCTGGTTCTAAGAAAGCATTCTACTGCTGAACTGCATCTTAACCCATTAGTGTGTTTCTCCACCAAGTTATGGTTAATTTACTGTGTTTTTTTTAATTCATATTATCTTAGTAGCAAAGAAATTTTCATGGCCTGAGGCTTCTCATACAGTGTTTCAGTAAATTCTCTCAACAACACTGTGACAAGACATTATTAACCCCATTTAGCTCAAACATATCCTTTGGCTCTCAGTTCAATTACCCAGAAAATCGATCTGATTCTGTACATTAGATCATTTTTTTTATTAGTGACTCACGGGGACATGCCTCTCATCTCTCCAGGACCTGATTATACTCACAGACATGTTTAATTTAATTTTCTCCTCTCTTCTGTATTGCAGGCTCTATAAGGATAAGGCTTAAGAATGGCTTTGCTTTTTGAAAAAAAAAATCCACCCTATGTAGGATACCTGTGACTAACATACAAAAAGTTTATTTTGCATATTGAAAAATATCATCTAGTTATCAGTTTTGTAATAGTATGGGGAAGGGAAGATTGTCCCTCAATCATATGAGAGTTGTTTTCACAGGACAATTTACTAAATGGTTACATCCCATCCTTTAGAAATTGTCCACCCTCTCAAATCATGGTGGTGACCACTTGTATGCCATGAGTCTCCACAGAGGACAGCTAGGACAGGCTCCTTTCCTAGTATCCATTTCTATAGTAACTGATGTGTCCCAAGTTTTGTAAACAGAGCTGGGTTCTCCTTGTTACATTCATTGTCTGATAGGATGGTTTCCCTTACTTAACTACAATTGAAACTAATAAATAGGCATTTTTATGTGACAATGATTGTTAGAGACTTTAATTGCTATAAAACAGGGATACTGTTTTCACTTTCATATACAACACACACACACACATACACACACAAACACACACACACACACACACTTTTTCCCTCTAGCAGCAAAAATTTTGAGGAAAATGAATATGTCTTGGTATTGAAAATGCAGACCATATAATTTTCTGGGATGAGAATTCCTCATAGAATTTTCTTGCTATAATCAATTACATGGCAGGGAATGTTAATGGGTCTCAGAGTATTTTAAAACCAATTACTGAGAAGAGGAATTGCTGCCTGGTAATAGAGTGTAGGCCAAGCATGATCATAGTGATCATAGAGGAAGCAGACATAAAAAACTCATTAGAGAAGGTGAAAATTAAACTCAGTATGCACATATAGAAAGAGAAGTAAATCACCAATAATATCTTCAACTCTTATAATTTCAGCAAAAATAAGCATTAAGGCAGTGTGAAATTGTAAGTTTTGAAATTTGGTTAGTATGATTCATTTAGGAAGGCACTCCTTTTTATATTTGCCATGCTTATAATTTTAGTATCTTTAATGATTATGAAATACTGGGGGGTAGAGAACTATTATTTTATTTCAATAATAACAAAACCCAATAATAAGTGGTAGATTGATAGGAACAAAGTCAGTAAAATTGACTTTATGCTCCTACCATAAGAAGACAAATTGGAATGGGTTGATCTTCTGTTTAAGGGATCTAAAAGTGGAAGAATTCCTATAGTGAGGGCTTTTTGGACTGGCCACAGTATAAATAATGACATGGAGATTTTATATAGTAAAAACATAGAACTTTAGCTGGGGCAGATTCCCATCTACTGTCTAAACTGATTCAACTATTTCGCTTACGACCCACCATGTGGCTACCTCTCTGCTCCTCTTCACAATCATCTGTTCTCCTCTGTGTCTGCTTCTGGATCTCCCACCTTTGCTTTATTTTCTCCCAGTGTCCCTCTTTCTCCTGGAAGTTCAGCCCTCCACTTCCTACTCAAGCTATTGGCCATCAGATCTTTATTACTGCCTATCAATGAGAAGCTGTCTGACCTTCAATTATCTGAGCAAGTGTGGAAGGACAAACATTTACAAAATAAATATTTGCTATTTATAAAATATGGTGGAGGGCCATAAAAATTACAACCAAAATCCTGCCAGCACTTATCCCCCTGCCAGAACAAAATTAACAACTGAACAAATTCAAATCCAACAAATTCCAAATACAATGGTCTTTACACATGGGGCAACAGACAGCAGAGAAAACAGAAGCAAATGAGAGAGTCATTCATTCCATGTTTCCCTTCCTGGGGGTTAATTTGTGGCCTTTAGCTCAGGGAATGAACTTCCAACATTCTAACCAACCTCAAGGAGCAATGAAGAATGTCAAAGTACAAGGAGATATAAAACATCTAGAATTCCTGAGAAAATCGGCCAACGTGTGGAGAGAAAAATAGAAAAAACCTCTAGAGGAGCAGATGAAGGTGTTCACACATCTTTGGTTAAAGAATTTGCACCTGCATAAGGTGTGACCCTAAGATAATGGTAAGAGCAACTTCTGTTGAAAGAGAAAGCACTGAAAACTTATAGGTGACACAGTCTTATGATCTCTCTGGAGTGGGAGCACTGAAGATCCCCTTGGCAAAGTGGGGTGCCCTCATTTAATGCACAGAGAATTGAGCACAGGCCATAGAACAGTGATGTGTGAGGATGCTCTGGATCCCTTCTAAAGACTATCAACTTGAAATGACCATAACCTATAAAGATCATTTCATGAAATAGGGCAGTTCTCCTTGGGGAGTTAAACGCAATCAGTTACGTAATCATACATAACTTAGAATATTCAGCTTGTAACAAACAAACAAAAAAAAAAACTCTAGCCACAATCTATAGACTGAATGTTGGTGTTTTCTCGCAAATTTATATGTTGAAACCATAACCTGATGTAATGTGTTATGAGATGAGACTTTAGGGATATAATTAAGTAATGGAGATTATGAATTATGAATGAGATTAATGTCTTTATAAGAAGCCATCTTCACTCCTGGCACCATTGATTAGTGAGGACCTAGTGAAGAGATAGGTACCTGTCAATCAGGAGGCATGCTCTCACAAGGTGCTACCTGTGACAAGTACTATGACCTCAGCACTTGTTAGGACATGGGCCTGGACCTGAACCCATAAACCAACTCAGGCTGTGCCTCTTTGCAGCTCCCTCTGGGACAGAGAGCTAATCAGCAGTCTGTACTATGATTTGACAGCTCTCTTTGTGTGGAACTTGGCTCTACCACACCCTGTGTCACCTACACTATGCGAAATCACATGATGTAAAACTTTTAAGGTACCACCAGAAGGCTATAAAAGTCAGACCTTTTATTTTCTCTGTGAATTTAGCCTGAGACTCCTCAAGGAATCCATGGGGAGACTGGCATGAGACAAAGACTGAACCTCTCTGAAGAGGTTCCCCTGAGCCCCTCATCTCTCTCATGATTCTCTAAAGCTCTCCTTAACTCTTTATTATTCTCATCCTTAAGGAAGCTCCTCCCCAGGCTTTGAAGGGATGCCATGCCTTCCCTTCAAGATCCCATCATGTTTAGGTCTATCCATTTTGTATTGTAACTGTCTAATGATCCCCTTTTACCTTGAGTTCCCACAATGGCCTTGAGGACCTTCATTAGAATAAACTTCATTAAAATGGAATTATGTGTCATCGTCCTCTGTAGACTGACTGCTGTGGCTTGTTTAATCATCTTCATAGAAGCCTTTCCTGTTTCTAGCACTGTGGATTAAGTATTTTCTACTTATAAGAAATTCAGTATATGATACCTCTTCTATTCCAAATGGAATACAGTACTATATGATGAAAAGATATCTGTAACAAAGCAAAAAATAAATATAAGCAGACTAAGAAATGATATATGTTAGAATTAGGTAGAAAAAGATATTAAACAGCTATAGTTAAAATTCTGTATATGATCAAAGATCCAAGAAAAATATTGGCTACTGCAGTTAGGCAAGATGAATAAGCTGATGGCATAATAATTTCAAAAGCAGTAGAACTGACAGCTTATGAAGGTATCATGAACTTACATGATGATTATTATAAAATAGGTATTAAAACTTAGAAATGACTTTTGCAATGTAGCATAGAAATTAAGTATAGAGGGAGAGAGGAGGAACAATAACACCAGAAATATTTGATAAAACATCAAGGAACTACTTAAAATTATTGTTGGGTTAACTTTCCTTCATATTGCATATGAAAGAATGTCTCTGTATTTTCAATTGATAATTCTGTACAAGCAGAGAAGTTCTGGGAGGATTTTGGTATTGTAACTTCTATGGCCCATCACAAGGTTTATATTTAAAAATATTTCTTCTTCCACACCTGCTCAGATACTTGAAGATCAGGTAACTTCTCACTGACTGGTTGTAATAAAGATCTGATGGCCAATAGCTGGGACAGGAAGTGGAGGGTGTAATTTCCTGGAGAGAGAGGAATGTTGGGAGAAGAAAGCAGTGGTGGGAGTTTTGGAGCAGGCACAAGATGGATGTGAACAAGAGCAGAGAGGTAAAAGAGCTAGCCATGTGGCAGGTCTCAGGCAGAATAGTCGGATCAAATCTAGATGGCAGCTGGGAATCTGCCCAGATAAAGGTCTAAGCTTTAACTATATAAAAGTCTTATTTATGCTATGCTGTTGGTGGTTCTGAAAAAGCTTCCCCCACTGCTATAAATTATAATTTCTATCTATCTATCTATCTATCTATCTATCTATCTATCTATCTATCTTCTATATCTACATACAGCTATATTATCTTAAATGAGGTTATGCCTCTTAAGCTGACAATGCTCTCCACAAGATTCATATCAATTAAAAATAAAAATTCTAGTACCGGTCTTGAGATACTTTCATTTGAGTAGTTCACCAGGCTAGTCCAAGTGACTCCCCAAACATATAATCTATTACTAGTGTCCTTGGTTGCCTCCCAGAGCATGAAGGTAAGTCCTTATTGCTCAAGACACCACACACTTTGGGCTGAACTTGGAAGATTTGAGCTGAATCTAAGATGTCTAAGCTGAAAGTCTCCTTTCTGTGGTCAAGCTTTCAAAGTACAAGAAAGTACTATGTAAGTTTCCAAGAGAGCGAAATAATCAACAGTTCTATCTTGTTGTGACATCAATGAACTATAACAATGACCAGCACGACAAGATAACCCTAAAGGTACATATATCTTGGTAGTAACCAAAAGATGTATAATTGGACTTAAGGCCCTCACTAAGGATGGAAATTGGGCTTGATATTGGAAACCTAACTGAATACTCAGGGCTAATGAGGTCATCAATCTCAGAACAGGACCTGCTACCATCACTTTATGAGACCATGATAATTCCTAAGTGAACTCTAAAACGTATCTTTAGATGCATAGGTAAGTATAGGAACAAGTGTCCTATGGGGATGGGCAACCTTTCCAGAAATGATGAAGCACAGTCAGACTCACTCCATGCTTTAGATGTTGTATAATATGACTTCAGGCTTACAAATGATAACAAACATAAAAAATACAATTCTGGAAGAAATGGAAGAACACCTTCATGTATTTGGATGGACTAAGATTCCTTCAATATAATACAGAACCTCCAAACCATGAAAGAAAAGTTTGTTGTCATGTATGCAAACTTTGGAGACCCCCCAAGGATCCCTACCTCTACCGCTGGTGTTCTGGGATTACAGGCTATATATGTGGACGATGGCCATCTGAACTTCATTTTTGCAGAAGGCCATTTTTACACTGAATCATCATTCTAACACCCATACATGTTAATAGTTCTAAGACCCACATTGGAATCATTGATTTATTGTAGTTCTTGATCCCTTTTGACTAAGAAGAAGTTTCACTTTAGCCTTGTCAGAGTGTAACAAAGAGACTTATCACTGTTTTTGGATGATACTTGTATTACATGGGACTCTACTGCCCTAATCATGGTTCATTTTCTATTTTATAGCATTTGACAACTGGAAATACTGCCTTCTTCTGCAGGGTTTGGTGCTTAATGAGACTCTCTCACACTCTTCTGTATGCTATTGGAATTTCATAGTGTCCAGTCCCTTTCTGATGAATGCATTAGTTACTGCAATTGGTTCTATTGAATACTTAAACTTCTTTTGCTGAGATATAAAGTGGAAAGGGAAGTCATACATCAGAAAACTGATTGTACTACAAAGATTTGAAAAAGGGCATGTGTTAGAACCTATACGAAGTTCTTGTTTTAACATTTATTTATTTCTTCAACTTACATCTCAGTCAAAGTCCCCTCCCTCCTCCCTCCCAGTTCCCCCCCTCCTATCCTCTTCCCCCCTCACCCTCCCATCTGCTTTTTGTTGTTGTTTTTTTTTAATTTAAGGTGTATCTTTTTTCTCCCCAACATTTCTCCCTCTTAGTCCAATAACAGGCTCTTTTTCTTATAACAGTAAATACAATACAAAAAAACTAAGAACAATGAGGCCACAGTAATGAAAATTATAGGTATAACATACATTCCCAATGTCCAGTCCATATGTATTTGGCAACTGATATTAATATTCTGTTGTCTATCTATCTCAATGAGTTTAAAGTTCTATATTTAACTCAATTCTTAATTTGCAAAATAAGACCATATGCTCAATAAAAGTGTGGGAAATGTTTATAGAATTTGCATAAGAAGACACACAAATAGGCTATAAACACAAAATTAAAGCTGGGCATGGTGGCACAAACAGTAATCCCAGTACTTGGGAGGCTGAGGTGGGAGGATTGCTATGCGTGAGGCAAGCCTGGGCTACACACACACACACACACACACACACACACACACACACACACACACACCATACACAAATGCATATAATATATGCACTCACACATACACACATACTCACACAAATACATGCAGACATATACACATATACATATATATGCATACACCTACACATACTCTTGATCTGTTGAGTCTGTGACTATGAGTTACAACTTTCTCAAGGGTTACTTTAGTCTTCATCCTTCCTCTTTAGGTTACAGGAGAAGTCCTGAGATAGTGGACATTGGGTAGATGTTCTTTCTCCCTTGTGGGTAAGGTAATTTGTGAAACAGGTGTTCCTTATGTGGAATTATCTTGATATATTTTGAGAGTTATTCTTTTCTTCTTCTGGGGAGACAACAGTAGATTGTTTTTTTTTTGTTGTTGACTCATTATGATTTTAGACAGTGGGTCCATTTGATTAATGAAACTTGGCTCACTGGTTGTGTCTAGTTTTAGATAAGCTTATGATGTCATCTTGAAAAGACAACACATTGGAGAAGCAATCAGAAAGAACATGAATAGTGTTTCCAAATAAAAGCACAGAGAAAGAGCAGTAAGACATCCAGACACAGATACTGAGGGATTGTAAAGCTTTATGTTTTCTTGTAGTAGCTAAAAAGAGAAATGCTTGCCAGTGACAAAAGAATTATTGATTCTAGCATCTGTAGAAAAAAAAATCTAGCTTGTAGAAACATCGAAGATAATTAAGAGTGTGTCTTCCAGTGAGATGCTTGTTTATTAATCCCTGGTACATTGTCATGAGTTTATTCTAATTTCTTCCATGTAGTTGAAATTTATTCCATTAAATTTCAAAAATGCTTCTGGAACTTTCTCCACTGATTTCTCTGGGGATCAAAATTATTATGTTGTGCACACTGCTCACACATTTGCTGTAAACAATATCAAAGGCTGAGGATAGGTGCAATAAATATCCAAAATCATGGATTTAGAGTCATAAAATCTGTAGCATTTTAAGCCAGTGGAATATAAATATTTCCAAATACAGTCCCTCCCACACAAACACAAAACTTAATGAAGAGGTAATGAGCCCACCTACAAACCAGACTTTCTCATTACATTGATAGGATTTGGAGAAAACCATGAATTTCAGAGACCTCTGAGAAAAATAAAGTCTAAGTCCTTCATCCCTACTCCAAGTCATGGCCCCTTCAAACTTGTGATTATAGAAATGAGACTTGGAATAGCCCTACCTCAAGACCCAGTCATACCACTTCTGGGTATCCACCCAAATGATTCCTCACCAGAACCACAAGGACATAGCCTCATATGTGCTCATAGCAGCCTTATTTGTAATAGAAGAAACTGTAAACAACCCAGATATCCCTCAACTGATGAATGGATAAAAAAATTATGGTACATTTACACAATGGAATACTACTCAGCTTATCAGAAACAAGGAAACCATGCAATTTGCAGCCAAATGGATGGAACTAGAAAAGCTCATCCTGAGTGAGCTAACCCAGACTCAGAAAGACACACATGGCATATACTCACTTATAATTGGATTTTAGCCATATAGTACAGGATAACTATCCTACAACCAATACACCAAAAGGATCAGGAACATAGACTTTGTTACCTATTAAGGGGATAATTTGCCCTGGGAGTGCTACCATGTTGGCCCCCAGTGCAAGAGGAAGCTCTTAGCCCACATATGACTGTTGAGCTAAGAGGGGCTGATATGTAGGGACACTCCACATCAGAGGAGTGAGAAGGGTGGGAGAGAGAGGAGAGGGTGAGAGGGTGGAATCGGGAGGGGTGGAATGAGGGCACTGTGATAGAGTTGTAACTTGAAGCAATAAATAAACAACAACAACAAAAAGAAATGAGAAAATGAGACTTGAAGAGAGTCTGTTTAAATACATTTAAATAAATGATTTAGATGTGGGTGTGTTTGTGTGGGTGTGTGTGATCTACAGAATATTCTATTCATGCTACTTCCCTTTTTGTGAGTCAGTCTTCTGCTTCTTTGAATTTCATAATACAGATATGCAAGTGCATGTATATTACATATAACACACATATCTATCTACCTGTCTATATCTATACATATATATCTATCTATATACATCAATATCTATATCATATATATGTATATATATATATATATTTCAATGCCTTGGACTTAGTTACTGAGAATAATTTGACTATGTTTAAACATTTTTGTTTATCATCATCATCTATTTTTTCTCTTTTTTATCACATATTTTTTTGAAGAGAATATTACCCTTGTGAAAGATATATACCATTTTCTAGCCACGCTTTATTTGAGTGCTGTTTGAATGAGTCATAGCTGAGTTCATTAAGTTTCAATGCCTCAGCAATATTGCTGAGAACCGGAAGTCAGTATTTCAGGGATGTAAACTACTGTGTATGGAAAATAGAATAAAACACTGAGGCAGTAGGAATTTATCTTTGTGTGACATGTGTCTCTTGGTATTTTTCCTGAGAAAGATAGCCTCAGTTTGCTGTCAGTGGAGCAAGCAGTCTAGAAGGACTGTTACATAAACCCACTCCATGAGGCTTCTCCCAGGTTCTAAACACGCCATCCCTTCATAAGCACCAGATGTAAAGGGATTGTTCTATATCAGGTTGAAATGTCAGTATCACATGGGCTGAGGAGGTGGTTCATGGGGTAAAGTGCTTGCTTAGCAATCACAAGGACCCAAAAGTTCAGATCCTCCATAGACACATGAGAGTGGGCCATGGTAGAGTGGACCTATAATCCCAGTGCTATGGAGTAGGGCACAAATAAATCCTAGGGCTTGTTAGCCAACAAAGCTGGCCCAGCTTAGTTGAAACAATGAGTTTCATGTTCAGTGAGAGATCCTGTCTCAAAAAAAAAAAAAAAGTGTCGAGAGCATTAGAGGAAGACACTGGGTATCACTCTCTTGTCTGGACCTGCCCATGTTGCACGCGCGCACGTGCGCGCGTGCACACACACACACACACACACACACACACACACACATACACACATGGAAATTGATAACCCTTGAATTCAAGAAATATTTAAAGGATGAACACATGGATACATTTTTGATTTCAAGACTGTAAATCTGGTTGGGAAGTGGTGGATATGATTAAGGGGAAAAGCTGAGATTTAGTTAAACTCTTGAAACCTGACAAATTCCTGTGCTACCCAGTACTCTGGGACACTCCCAGCTGCCCTGAGCTGAGGGCGGTGCTCTGAGTGCCACTGTTCCAACCTTGCCCTACCAGAGGTTACAAAGCCTCAGACACCAGGAGCACCCAGGTCCATCTTCTCAACCAGGCTACACCTCTTGTCCCTAGGCCTACAATTTCAAAAACATCTAGTAGCATCCATTGCCAGTGTCCAGACTGGTTCCACCTGGGGTCACTGGGCCTGCACCTTCAGGAATATCTAGAGGTCACCAGGCCTGCTACAGCAGGAAACTACAGCTTAATTGTGGGACCACCGTTCCACCAACCTCCATAAGATCAGTTGCACCAGGAATATCCAGGCTGGCACTAGACCTGCTACACCAGCAACATCCAGTCCTCCTGCTCTAGGAACATTCAGAGTCCCCTGGGGCACCTTCAGGTATCCTGAGCTTTGTGCTCTCCCTCTGAGTTATGTTGTCCAGACACTACTCAACTGGCCTACATCAGTCCTGTGGCACCAGAACCACCCAGTTTCACAGCACAGGAACATACAGGCCTGCTATACAAACAACAGCCAGGAACAGCCAGGCATGACCAGATGGCTAAGGCCATTGTAAATGCACAACCAACAAGGGTCAGGGCAATATGGCACCTTCATAGCACAGATATCCTACTACAGCTAGTCCTGGTTATCCCAAAACTAATGCACAATAAATGAACTTAAATCAAACCCTATAATTATGATAGAGGCCTTAAAGGAGGGGCAGTAATCAAAACACTTAATGTATAGAACAAAGAAAGAATATTAAAAGCTGCAAGGGAAAAAGGCCAAGTAACCTATAAAGGGAGACCTATCAGAATTACACTTAACTTCTCAACAAAGACTCTTAAAGTCAGAAGGGCCTGGGAAGAGATCTTGCAGACATTTATCTTGAGAACACTGATGTCAAACCAATCTAATATTCCCAACAAAACTTTTAATCATCATAGATGTAGAAAACAAGATATACCATGACAAAACCAAATTTAAACAATACCTATCTACAAACCCACCCTGACAGAAGATACTAGAAGGAAAACTCTAACCCTAGGAGGCTAATTACACCTAGGAAAGCACAGGAAATAAATAACCCCCAAACAAAAATAAGATAAACACACACAGACACAGAATCAGACACACACACACACACACACACACACACACACACACACACACACCACTCTAACACCACTGACATCAAAATAATAGAAATTAACCATCATTGGTCACTAATATATTTCAACATCAATGGACTCAAATCCCCAATATAGAGTCACAGGCTAACAGAAGAGATTCAAAAACAGGATTCATCAGATTAGACCCATACTTATCACCTTGCACAAAACTTAAGTCTAAGTGGATCAAAGACCTTAACATAAAATCTAATAGAAGAGAAAGTGGGGAAAACCCTCGAACTCATTGTCACAGGAGAAAACTTCCTGAACAGAATACCAACAGCTCTAAGGATCTAAGACCAACAATCAATAAATAGGACCTCATGAAACTGACAAGCTACAGATTGAACAAAACGCCAACCTACAGATTGGGAAAAGATATTTACCAACCCCACTTCTGACAGAGGGCTAATATCCAAACTTTATAAAGAACTCAAGAAATTAAACACAAAGAAACCAAATAATCCAATAAAAAAATGGGAAACAGAGCTAAACTGAGAATTCACAAAGGAGGAATCTCTAATGGCAGTGAGACATTTGAAGAAATGCTCAACATCCTTAATCATCAGAGAAATGCAACTCAAGATGACTCTGAGATTCTATCTCACACCTGTCAGAATGACTAAGATCAAAAACTCAAATGATAGCACATGCTGGGGTTGTGGGGAAAGGGGAACTCTCCTCCATTGCTGGTGGGAGTGCAAACTTGTACAACCACTATGGAAATCAGTCTGGTGATATCTTAGAAAACTTGGAATAACCCTACCTCAAGACCAAGCCATAGCACTTTTGGGTATCCACTCAAATGATTCCTCACCAAATCACAAGGACATATCCTCATCTATATTCATAGCAGCCTTATTTGCAATAGTTAGAAACTGGAAACAACCCAGATGTCCCTCAACTGATGAATAGATTAAAAAAAATTGTGGTACATTTACTCAATGGAATACTACTCAGCTATCAGAAACAAGGAAATCATGCAATTCACAGCCAAATGGATGGAACTAGAAAAGCTCATCCTGAGTGAGCCAACCCAGACTCAGAAAGATGCACATGGCATCTACTCACTTATAATTGGACTTTAGCCATATAGTACAGGATATCTATCCTACAACCAACACACTAAAAAGATAAGGAACAAAGACTTTGTTACCTATCAATGAGACAATTTGCCCCCAGTGCAAGAGGAAGCTCTTAGCCCTCATATGACTGTTGAACTGAGAAGGGCTGATTTATAGGGAAACTCCACATTGAGGAGTGGGATGGGTGGGAGAGGAAGGATAGAGTGGGAGGATGGGTGGAAAGAGGGCACTATGATGGAGATGCAACTTGATGTAATAAATAAACATTACATATATATATATGAAACACACTTCAGCAACAAAGATAGACATCATCTCAAGGTAAAGGTTTTCCAAGCAAACGGACTCAAGGAGCAAGCAGGAATAGCAATTCTTGTATTAAAAAATATATAGATTTTCAACTAAAATTATTCAAAAGTGATGGGGAAAGACATTTTATACTTATTAAAGAAAAAATCCACCAAATGACATCTCAATTCTGAACATTTATGCCCCAAATACAAGGGCACCCCATTCATAAAAGAAACATTATAAAGCTTAAGTCACACAACCAATCTCTACACATTAATAGTGGGAGACTTCAAACTCCCACTCTCACCAGTGGATAGATCATTGAGACAGAAACTAATTGGAGAAATAATGAAACTAAGAGATGTCATGAATCAAATGAACCTGACAGATATCAATAGAACATTTAATCCAAACACAAAAGAATATACCTTTTTCTCAGCACCCCACAGAACCTCCTCCAAAACTGACCATATACTTGGTCACAAAGCAAGCTTCAACAAATACAAGAAAGTTGAAATAACTTTATATCTTATCAGATCACCATAGATTAAAGCTGGACTTCAACAACAGAAACAACAGAAAGTCTACAAACTCATGGAAACTGAATATCTCTCTACTCAACGACTACTGGATCAAGGAAGAAATAAAGAAAGAAATTCAAAACATCCTACAATTCAATAAAAATGAAGGAGCAACAAATCCAAACTTATGGGACACAATGAAAGCACTGCTGAGAGAAATGTTCATAGCCCTAATTGCCCATAAAGAAATTGGGGAGATCTCATACTAGCAACTTAAAAGTACATCTGAACGCTCTAGAAGAAAAAGAAACAAACACACTCAAGAGGAGTAGATGGCAGGAAATAGGCAAACTCAGGACTGAAATTAATATATTAGAAACAAATGGAAACAAAGAAAGAATCCATGAAACCAAGAGCTGGTTCTTTGAGAAAATCAGGAAGATAGATAAACCCTTAGCCAAACTAAATAAAAGGCATAGAGACAGTATCTAAATTAACAAACTCAGAAATGAAAAGGGGGGATATACATTTTGTTAGGTACTACTTTAGTGTATCACAGATGTTTTCTAGATTAATCAGAAGTCAAGTTGCTAGACAAACAACATTTGCTGATTCAAGTATGCAGAGATAGATGGTCTTCAAAAAACCTCAAGAGATCTGTAGAATATGACGTTTAAAGATGTTTTCTTAGCTTAAGAGTTTTTAATATTGAAACATGTCAGCTGCTGACATCACCCCCAATTCTATTTCAAGTAGATAAGGAGCATTGAAGATTCTCCACTTGGAGATGGTTGTGTTAGTGGCTAGCTAGCCACTGGGCAATAAAAAGCCCTTGCTTCCACTGCAGACAGAAAGCTGTCTGAAAAAGACAAAACTTGGAAACAGGTAAGTCAACAGCCTACCTCTGCCAAGACAGGCTAGGCAAGTCCTTCATAATTTCTGCTTTACAATTAATGTCTGTCAGAGATACTGGGCCAAAAGGCTGCAGATAGATGTTCCAATGTAATAGAGAGAAATTGGGGACTGTTCAGGCAGCCAGTTGTCTGTCATTTTTTAGTTTTGGAAGCTCCTTGCACTGCACTTCCTGTTTATTTAGATATATTTATCTTTCTCAGGTCTCTGATGTGGTTGAAAACTAGATAGTTATAGTTTCACAGTTAAGTTTTAAGTTGTTTAGGAATTAAAAGGATATTCTAGGTCTAATAAGATGTTTTAAAGTTGGTAATCCAAGTTAAGATGGAAACTGAGTTAGGTGTAGAACTTTAAACTCATTGAGATAGATAGATAGATAGATAGATAGATAGATAGATAATAGAATATTATTAATAGTTGCTGAATGCATATGGGCTAGACATTGGGAATTCATGTTATACTTTATAATTTTCATAAATGTTGCCTAATGTTCTTATTGTTTTGCACTGTATTTATTGTTATAAGAAAATGAACCTTTTATTGGCCTAAAAGAGGGAAATAATAGAGGAGAGAAAAGATACACCTTAAATAAAAAAATAAAAAGGAAAAGGGGGACGTTATAAGAGTCACTTAGGAAATCCAAAGAATCATAAGGTCTTACTTCAAAAGCCTATACTCCACAAAATTGGAAAATATAAATGAAATTGATGATTTTCTTTGTAGATTCCACCTACCAAAGTTAAATCAGGATTAGACAAACAAATTAAACAGTCCCATAACCCCTAAAGAAATAGAAGCAGTTATCAAAAATCTCCCAACCAAAAAAAAGCCCTGAGCCAGATGGTTTTAGCTCGGAATTCTACCAGTCATTCAAAGTAGAGCTAACACCAATAATCCTCAAACTATTCCACAAAATAGAAACATAAGGAACTTTGCCAAGCTCATTTTATGAAGCTACAATCACCATGATACCTAAACCACACAAAGACTTAACTAAGAAAGAATTTCACAGGAAATGGGAACTGTCCAGGCAGCCACTGGTATGTCATTTTTTAGTTTTGGAAGCTGCAGGCCCTGCACTTCCTATATAATCAGATATATTTATCCCTCTCAGGTCTCTGAGGTGGTTGAAAACTAGATAGCTAGAGTCTCATAGTTAAATTTTGAGTTGTTTAGGAATCAAGAGGGTGTTCTGGGTCTAAGAAGATATTTTTAAAATTATGAGGCAAGTTAGTATGAAAGCTGAGTTAGATATAGAACTTTAAACTCATGGAGACGGTTAGATAGTAGAGTGTTAAAGTCAGGTGCCAAATATATATGGACTGGACATTGAGAATGTATGCTAAGCCATATAACTCTTATAATTGTGGCCTATTTATTTCTGTTGTTTTGTATTGTATTTATAGTTATAAGAAAAAGAACCATTTTTTGGACTGAAAGGGAGAGCTGTTGGGAAAAAAGAAGTACCTTAAACTAAAAAAAAAAAAAAAAAAGAAGGGAAGAGGATGGGG
>CAJQZJ010032201.1:2049565-2066413 GCA_907164525.1 Lophiomys imhausi | reverse complement strand
AAAAAAAAAAAAAGAAAGAATTTCACACCAATCTCCCCTCATGAACATTAATGCAAAAAATACTCAATAAAGTACTGGAAAACCAAATCAAAGATATATCAAAAATATCATCCACTATGGTCAAGTAGGCTTCATATCACAGATGCAGGGATGGTTCAACATACAAAAATCCATCAATGTAATCCACCATATAAACAAATTGAAATAAAAAAACACATAATTTCATCTCATTAGATGCTGAAACAGTCTTTGACAAAATCCAACACCAATTCATAATAAAAGTCTTGGAGAGATCACGTGTACAAGGCCCATACCTAAACATAATAAAGGTAATATACAGTAAACCAATAGGCAACATCAAATTAAATGGAAGTAATCTTAAAGCAATGCTACTAAACATGGATAAGACAAGGCTGTCCACTCTCCCAATATCTTTTGTACTTGAAGTTCTAGCTAGAGCAATAAGACAACTAAAGGAGATTAAGGGGATATAAATTGGAAAAGAAGAAGTCAAATTATCCTTTTTGCAGATGATATAGTAGTATACAAACAATACAAAATTTTGACCCCCAAATCTCTACTAGAGAACTTCAACAACTGTTAAGCACCTTTAGCAAAGGGACTGGATAAAAAATTAACTAAAAAAAAATCATTTTCCCTCCTTTATAGAAATGATAAATGGGCCGAGAAAGAAATTAGGGAAGCAACTCCCTTCACAATAGCCACAAACACTATAAAATACCTTGGTGTAACACTAACCAAGCAAGTGAAAGACCTTTTTCAAAAGAACTTCAAGTCTCTGAAGAGAGAAATTGAAGAAGATATCAGAAGTTGGAAAGATCTCCCATGATCATGTATTGGTAGGATTAACATAGTAAAAATGTCCCTCTTACCAAAGCAATCTATAGATTCAATGCAGTTACCCTCAAAACCCAACACAATTCTTTACAGACCTCAAAATAACAATTCTCAACTTTATATGTAAAAATAAAAAATCCAGGATAGCAAAAATAGTCCTGTACAATAAAAGAACCTCTGAAGGTATCACCATCTCTGACTTCAAGCTGTACTGCAAAGCAACAGTAATAAAATCCACATAGTATCTGCATAAAAACAGATAAGCTGACCAATAAAATCAAATTGAAGACCCAGAAATAAACCTAAATACCTATGGACACTTGATATTTGACAAAGATGTCAACACCATACAGTGGAAAAAAGAAAGGATCTTCAAAAAATGGTGCTGTTCTAACTGGATGTCTACATGTAGAAGAAAGCAAATAGATCCATGTTTATCACCATGAACCAAAGTCAAGTCCAAGTGGATCAAAGACCTCAACATAAATAATTCTAATAGAAGAGAATCTGGGGAAAAGCCTCAAATTCATTGGCACAGGAGACAACTTCCTAAACAGAACACCAATAGTTCAGGCCCTAAGAACAACAATCAATAAATAGGACCTCATGAAACTGAAAAGCTTCTGTAAGGCCAAGGACACTGTCAATGGAACAAGAAGGTAGCCCACAAATTGGGAAAAAAATCTTCACCAACCCCACATCTGACAGAGGGCTAATATCCATAATTTACAAAGAACTCAAGAGATTAAACACCAACAAATCAAATAACCCAATGATCATCTCATTAGATGCTGAAACATCATGAAAAAAAATGGGGTACAGAGCTAAACTGATAATTCACTGTAGAGGAATCTGTAATGACTGAGAAGCACTTAAAGTAATGCTCAATATCTTTAATCATAAGAGAAATGGAAATCAAAATGGTACTATTTGATTCCATCTTTCACTCATCAGAATAACTAAGATCAAAAACTCAAGTGCTGGTGAGAATGTGGAAAAAGAGAAAGATTACTCCATTGCTGGTGGAGTGCAAACTTGTACAATCGCTTTGGAAATCAATCTAGTGCTTTCTAAGAAAACTGGGTATAGTTCTACTTCAAGACCCAGCTATACCACTCCTGGGCATATACCACAACTATGCACCACCAAATCACAAGGACGTTTCCTCAGCAATGTACATAGCAGCTTTATTTATAAGAGCCAGAAACTGGAAATAACCCAGATGTCCCTTAACTGAAGAATGTATAAGGAAATTGTGGTACATCTACACAATGGAATATTATTCAGCTATCAGAAACAAAGGATATTATGAAATTTGCAGGCAAATGGATGGAACCAGAAAAGATCATCCTGAGTGAAATAAAGCAGACCCCAAAAGACACAATGGTATTTACTCACTCATAAGCAGATATGTACAGGATAGCCACTATGTGCAGGCTAACCATGTTACAGTCCCCAGACTCAAAGAAACTAAGTAACAAGGAAGGCTCAAGGTATGATGATGCTTGAATCCCTCTAAATAGGGGAAATAAAATAGACATTGAAAGTGGATGGAGAGAGGGATCTGGATAGGAACCCAACATTACTGCCATTTGAGAAGCTTTATCCAGCAGAAAACAGAAACAGATGCAGAGACCCACAGCAAAATATTAGGTGAAAATCAGGGAGCCTTGAAGACTTAGGGGAAGGTTTGAGGGAGTTGGAGGGATCAAAGACACCATAAGAAAACCCATATAGCCAATTAACTTGGACACAAGGGGCTCATAGAAACTGAACCACCAACCAATGAATTTGCATGGGTTGATCCTAGGCCCACTGCATGTATGAAGCTGATGGGCTGCTTGGTCCTCAAGTGGATCCCCTAACAATTGGAATGGAGTCTATCTCTGATTTGGAGGATGTTGCCTCCCATTTGGAGCTCATTGTCCTAGCAGAGCTGCCTTGTCTTGCCTCATTGGAAGAGGGACTTAGTCCTGATGTGATTTAATGTGCCAGAGTGGGTTGGTACTGGGTGGTGGGGAAGTATAGGGGAAGTGGGTGGGAGGGTGGAACTGGGAGGAGAGGGGGATGGTTATTGGAATGTAAAACAAACAAATAAATAAATTAAAAAAAAACCTTGAAACCCTAGCCTGGCTGTATTACATCCCATATCTTTGATCTCTAATAAGATTTTGGGCTGTTGTTGCCTAGTGTCCCTTGCTAGTACACAGTTGCAAGGTTATGCTTCTTAGATTTTGATCAGAATTTCAACTCAGCAGAATGCTTCTCAAGAAAAATAATTCATAGCTTCCATCTACTCAAGATCAAAAGCGTATTGCTGGCTTCTGTCAGATCGTTGGAAGACTTCATCTTGGATAATATACTAAATTGCCTTAATGTAATTATATTTAGCATATCATCTTCAGAATTTAAGGCATTAAATGTGGGCTCAGGTCCCAATTTTGTCCTTTTTTTGACTGAGTGATATTGGGAGAGCTTAACCACATTTAACTTTCATTGTTTTACATTTGAAAACATGTGATGATAATTACTTCATAGGATTTTATACAGTTTCTATGATGCAGTCCACAGAGAGAAAACAGAAATCTATAGTTTGAAAAAATACCCTGTAGCTTAAAATGTGTAGGTTACAAACAAGGCATCATATGAAATTCATTTTGGTGTATTTGCAGTAAAATCTGCTATAAAATCTGTTGTCAAGGTCATTGCCAATTTTCAAAGTTTCTTATAAAAATTCTATTTCAGTTTTACAACCAGGTTTAAAAGGATTTTGTCTCCCATAATGTGGCTTTTTCTGTCTTTTTCCATCTCATCTCCAGTAATGAGTGTATTAATTTCTCATTTCTCTTGGTTCTCCTTCCGCCCTAGCTGCAGAGAACAAAAAGCAGGGAATATTTGTGCTTTATAACAAATTTACCAGCTAGCCTGGCTTGTTCATCTATTTCCTCCCATTTCTTATGCTTATAATGTTTAAACATTTATTTGACAATCGTTATATAAATATCTGATTTTAAGCCACCTTAAATTCATTTTGGACAGATGAGCTATTTTAGTTGAGTCAAGAGTGTTATGTAGACTCCCAAGGTCTTCGTTTCCTCAGCCGAAGGTTATAAGGAATCATACAATGACACTGAATGTCATGTGGGAAAACAGATACTGCAGAGTCAAGGTCAGAGTGTGGGTATTGGGTGCAAACTAGAAAGTACATCAGTAGAAAATAGAAACTGGAAAACATCTTAGGCTTAGATGTTTGGGGCTAACCAGAACCTACTTGATTTTTAAAAAAAGTGTGAGTGGTGTAGCTGTCTTTTGTCATCATTTTTATTTAAGAATGAAATACTGTTGTTTTTGAAAATTAAGGGAGAATGCAAGCCCTTCAAATGAAGTAGCTAACGATAAAGGGAATTGCTTTGCTGTGCATGGTGATCACTCTGCTAAAATAATTACAGATAGTAAATATACAGAGGAGATCTCTGTCAAAGACTAATTACTGTGCCTGAGAGGATTCCAGATCAAATTGCTTGTTGAGAGTGTCTCACTGTGTAGTTTGCCATTCTTCCCAGAAATCTCGTTTTCCCAGCCTTTGATCATTGCCGTGCAGATCAGAAAGACTATGACTCACAGCTCTGTCACAAAGGGCTGTTGTCAGCTACCGCCTGTTTCTGCTGCAAATGAATAGAGGAAACCATTCAAACTAGCAGACGACACAACCAAAAGGAGCCTTTGCCCCGAGAGTGGAGGTCCCACAGTGGAGTGCACCGGAAGAGTTGGAGCCCAGTGACAGCTGACAGAAAACTCATGTCCACAAGGGAAGCAGAGGCCAAGCAAATCTGCTCAGTTAAGGATGGAGTCGGGTGGAGGACCAGCTGGTTGAGGAAACACTGTGGTCACGGAGAGAGTGCTCCTCCAAAGACAGATGGGGACGCCTTCTGAAACAGATTCATTCTTACAACTCCTCGTATTTATTCACAGTTCCTCCACTCACGCGTTCTTACCGAGAACTGGCTGTTGCCATCTCCCAACTGATTCTAAGGTGAAGTAAAAGTATGTCCGGCCATTTGGGAGCTCGCAGTTTAGCAAGTGAATTAACGATGTGGTCATCCATAACCACACTAAAAGGAAAACTATTGAGAAGCATGGCGCACAGTGTCTGAGTATTGAGGGTGGGCGGGGTGGGTAGCTGCCTGCAGTGATTTGAGACAGCCCTTCCCAGTGCTGCAGAGACTTGCCAGTCTGGTGGTTTCCTTAACCATCGTCGGGTCTCCAATAGGTGTCTTTTCTTGAACGTCCTAAGCCACAGTGTGTCATCAGCTCTTTCCAAACCGGTCCAACAAATAGATGATGTTTAAGTTCAGAAGGTGGTATCAGGCTCTGCCTGAGTAAGAAATGGCCTGCCTGCCCTTATTTATTCCTCTACTTCCAAGAGTAAGTGATGATCTGGAATGATTTCCTGAGGCAGTAAATGTAATTGCAGATGGGGCAATAGGGCACCAAGATAGAAAGAACACTTCCTCCCCTCCCCCAGTCCTTTGCTGCCTGGCCTCCAAATGACCTGCAGGCGGTAACTAGATTAGATATACATCCCAGAGGGCCCAGGTAAGAGCAGCCTCAGCAGTTTGTCAATGGAACAAACTGAGCAGGAGGCATCTGTCCAGAGGGTGATGACTCAGAGGAGAAATCTCTCACCTGACTCCAAAGGTAACTTCACAAGTCACAAAGCAGGTAGGAGAGTTCAGGGCCTTGACCCTGAGGTATTCTCTGTAAGGCAATTGGGCATCACAGCTGATGTGGACTTACTGTGCAACATGAAGTCAGAGTTGAGGTGCCTGGAACAATAGGGAAGGAAGGGGAAACAGCTTACAGAACACCACAGCTGAGATGGATCTGGATTTGGAGGCCCTTAGCTGCATGTGAGACATGCGGACGAGCTTTAGAAAGGACCGATAGCCACTTTATACTGTGGACGGTTTAAATGACATGTGAAGGAAAAGTCAGGGCATTGATGATTCCTACACACCCTACCTCCTCAAAAAAAAAAAAAAAAAAAAAAGAAAAACCAAATGAGTGGCAAAGACAGAAACCTGAATGATTACAGTGCTTCAGGCAAGACTAACAAGTGGGTGGGATTCTGGAAATGACCAAGGTTGTACCTACTCACTCACTAAGGACAACACCTGAGCAGGAAATGATGCTTTGCTCTTTGCCAAACATCTCACATAAATCATTTAGCTGATCCTTAAAGTGTCCAAGAGGAAGATAACAGGAGAGTTGTCTCTGTCCTATGTACAAAGAGCAACTTGACTGCTCAGAACCAGTACATAATTTCCCATAATCCCAAGTAACTGAAGAGACCAGATAAAGGTTCAGGCTCTTCTTCCTTTGTCACCAAACAGCCATAGAACTCTGAGTTCTTGTAACTCTGACTTCTATTCGTACTGTCTCTCTCCCTACTCTTTAAAAACAATAGAATGTTCCTGGGGAAAGGGAATCTCATGTGTGTCTAGTGGAATGTGGCCAAGCCTGGACTATGTCCTGAGGTAACAAAACATTTGAAAATAATGCATTTTACTTGTTTTCTGTTGAAAGGTTTTAGCTAAGCAGTCACTCTTAAACTTGCCTGCCTGATAGAACTACCTGGGAACTTTAAGAAATATATATTCAATTTCCAGGATCAATTAAATCTGAATCCCTAGGGATGGCCCAAGGGGCGACATTTTTAAAGGTTTTCTATAATTTGAATGAGTCCATGTAAGGAAGCTTTGTGAGATTTTGGTACTTGAGGAGGGACATGAACTGTTAACATTTGGAAAGTGCTTGACTTGACGCTGCTGCAGGGTTCTTCAGATGCTGTCCTGAAAAACCACATGTGTATATGCAGCCTTCCACAGGTGGCCTCTTCATTTCCATGTGATTTGAATTGCTCATGAACTGACATGGCCGTCTCTCTCTATCATCCTGGGCTGTTGCTTCATCTGTTTTATCTCCTGCGATGCAGTTTATGTCTGTCAGGGTGTTTCTGTTTGCAATTAACATATAACCCAATTCACAAATGCCCTGGGTATTTGATACACTGCATAATAAGAGCCTTGAGTATTTCCTCTTCCTGTGTGCTCAGTTCAACAGCTCAATGACATCATCAATGGCCCTGATTTTTCACATCTTTCCACTTTATGATCTTTCATGCGTCTGCCTTTTTTTCAGGCTTGCTGGAACCCTCAAGACCAGGCATTATAGAAATATATCAAATAACAATATTTCTTCCTCCATGGGTCAGAGCTGGATCACAGTCACACCCCAGAAGTTCAGCACTCTGGGGTTTGCCTCTTTGTCATAGACCCCTACAAATTAAGTTAGGAACTGGGGTGCAATCATTTTCCCAAGGATTTTCTCCCTCTCCTGTCAACAAACAGAGGATTCTAAGATGATATGTAAGATGGGAAGCTCTTGCTTAGAAGCCAGCCATATTTGATAAGATAAGCACCTTGAGTTGAATTTAGGAGTGAAATTGTTGCACTTTTCTTAACTATTTTTGTCTTAGACTAAGCCAAAGCCCCTCTTAGCATTAGTGCTCTCCAGGATAAGATGGTGACTACTGTATCTCCATGATGGGGCAGCTGTTACTAGCAGATACATGAGTAGCCCTGGAAATCACTGATCCAGGACTCTAATATGCTGGCTATATCATTCATGTCAACATTCCCTTCTCCTTCTTGAGTCTCCTCTGTCTTGCCTGGTGTGTGAGGAGAGAAATTAAGCAAAGCTTCCTATCCTACTCAGTTTCGACAAAGGTTTGTTGGCACATTGGAATGGGTCTGCAGTGAAGTGATTTGTTTTCCCTCTATTAGACATATACCCAGACCCTGGGCAGCCACAGGAGGGAGCGTTCCTGGAACTGCATGTAACATAGTCCTCATTGTACTATTCATCATTCCTATGAGCATCCTCCATGCTTTTCCCAACAATGGTGGGACTTACTGGACTGCATTCAGTAAGATATATTCTACAGATACACGATGTTCTGTTTGTGTTAATCTTATTCAACCATTACATTCACAAATTTTCTACCTCAGTTTTTTTTATAATTTATTTTTATTTCAAGTTACATCTCAATCACAATCTCCTCCCTACTCCCCCCTCCTGTCCCACCCTTCCACCCTCTTCCCACTCAACCCCCCATCCTCTACCCTTTTTTTTTTTTTAGTTTAAGGTATATCTTTCCTCTCCAACAGCTCCCCCTTTCAGTCCAACAAATGGTTCTTTCTCTTATAACAATAACTACCTCAGTTTTAAAAGACTCTTAAGAGCTAGGATGGCTCTGTAAGGCAGAATGACAGGCAGAAATCACAGATATTTCCTCTATTCACTTTAGATTTCCTATTAGGTATGTTTTCTTTATTTTGTTTCTCTTTACTCGCCTAGTCTCTTTCTCTAGTACACGTCTTCAGAACCTGACAGGTTAAAAGATTTTAGGTTTCACCTGAGCAGAAATGCGAGTCCATGCCTTGTTAGTGCTCATGGAAATGCTCTTTCACTGTTTGAAAGAGCTCCATATAACTTCCTTTGAGATGAGATTGGAATTGACAATGTATCAAGGCACTACTTCCAAACCCAGTCTACCCTTAGTACTCAGATTCTTCCCACAGGAGAAGGCTGGTTAGAATGAGAGTCTGGAATGGAGATATGGGATCTGTGGACAGTGGGAGAAAGTGTGCATGCTGGAGGGAATCTACAATCCAAGAAAAGAAGAAATGGAATACAGTATCTACTCTCAAAAGGCAAGCCAAAGCCAGCTGAAAATCAACTTTAGGTGGTGGGTACAGGAGAGTTAGATCATAGCCAGTGGATAAGCAAGAGGGCAGCAAGCACCCACATACACAGGCTACATACAGTCTAGAGGCAGAGGAAGTAACTGTATGTCAGGCTCTTTGTACCTCTTTTGGGGTTCCTCTGCTAATAGTTGTGCTTAGCAAATGCAGTCTGACATAGGGACTCTCCTTAGTTATTCCTATTTATCAGCCATTTGAAAATTTCAAGATTGCTCTTTATAAATCAAATGATAGTCTTCTGACTAAATAGCTGGGAGCTTTCTGCCATATACCAAGTCTTAATATCTAGAAAACAATGAAGGAAGCTACACAGTAGGGATTATATAGAGTTTGAATCACTTTGTATTCATGGCAGGCTTAGCAAGTGGGGGGAGCAGTACCAGTGATGGATTTTGTTACCTATTAGTGTGACATTTTACCTTAGCTGAGCTGCCATGTTGGGCCCCAGAGCAAGAGGAAGCTCTTAGCCCTCAGGTGACTGCTGAACTGAGGGTGACTGATATGTGGGGACACCTCACACTGGAGGAGAATGATAGATGGGAGAAGGAGTGGAGGTTAGGGGGGTGGGACTGGGAGGGGAGGAGGGAGAGGGCTGTGATCAATATGTAACTTGAATTAATCAATAAATGTTATAAGAATATTTTAGATTTATATTTTTGTATTATGCATGTGACTGTTCTGCTTGCATGTATCTATATGCTCCATGAGTGAGGCTGGTGCCTCCAGAGTTCAGATGAATGTATTAGGTGGTATGGATGGAGTTAGTGCTAATTATAAGCCATCGTGTGGATGTTGGGAGCCAATGCCAGGTCCTCTGCAAGAGCAGCAAATGCTCTTAACCACTGAACCAACTCCTCAGGCCCTAGGAGGCAATTTAACATTCATACTTTGTAGATGAGCTAGCTAAGCATCTGACATATTAAAATTCCTGCCTGAAGTGCATAAGTAGACCTGCACTACAGAACGCTCATCATTCTGTACTGTTCTCTTCCCCCAGCCTACCTATCAGATCTATAGAATCACTTTGAGGATGGAAACCAGAAATTTCTGGAGTCCCTTCAATCTACCAAACCCGAATCTCCAAGAGACAATCCCTGGAGTGCACGTTTTGGCTCGGTGCTTGGTAATTCCTAGGACTAGTCATGTGTGGAATGCTGTGTTGTAAACTGCTTTTCAGCTAGAGTTTATCTTGCAGTCCTGGCCAGTATGGTAGCTTTGTATGTTGCTAGTTGTATCAAGAAAGAACAGACTTCTCCCTCCCTAAGACTTTCTGGACACAACATGCAAGTAAGGAAACATGGAACAAGGACAGGAGACTTACTCCTGCCCATCTGCTTCGTACCCAGCCTGCCCTGCATTCTCTCCCAGCCCTTCAGCACTCCTGCTGATGTTCTAGAACTTTCGCTCTCTACCTTGACACACTCTACCTTGGCCTGGCTCTCCCCTGATGTCTGGATCTGAGTCCCTTTGGGTCTCTGCATTGCTAAGAGATCTCTGAAGGTAGCCATTTCTGGGCCATTTCTTCAACAAGGAGATATTTCTCTCTTTTCATGATGGTAGATGAGAATTATTGGGATGTTTGACTCCCTTCAACTTGTTCTTGTACGTTCACTTTCAAGAAAATAAATATGAACATTCAGAAAGGAAGAGGGAAAATTTAGTACGATGCTCAAGATTTATTTGAAATTCTCACTGTGTATATAGGGGTAGGGGTTGAAGGGGTTATGGGCACATGAGTGCAGTGCCCTCGGAATCAAGGAGAGAATGAAGGGTCACTTAGAGCTGAAGTTAACAGTGGTTGTAGGCTGTCTGACATGGGTATTGGACACTGACCTTGAGTTCTCTGCTAGAGCAGTGTGCACTCTTCAGCACCAGCTCATCACTTCAACCTCCGATATGTTTAGTGTTAGCTGTCACCTAGAAAAATCTAGACTCACCTGGGAGACAACCCTCTGATTATGGCTTAAGGGGGACTACATTGAGGTAGGAAGATTGCCTACCGTGGACAGTGGCATTCATTACTGGGATCTTGGACTGTACAGAAGGAGTAAGGGAATTGAGTGTTGGCATTCAGTGATAGCTCTCTGCTTCTCAACAGTGGAGGTGATGTGACTAGCCGCTTCAATCTCTGACTGCCTTGGCTTACCCACAATAGCATACCGTAATCTTGAACTGTGAACCAGAATAAACAGCTCTCCATTGAGTTCCTTTTGTTGGGGTATTTTATGACAGCAACCGGAAAAGAAACTCAGACATATAGCCAGCTAACATCTTTCCGACACAATGTTGTGCAGCTCTAGGAAGGCTATTATGTGTCAGTAGATATCCCTTCCCAGGAGAAGAAGAAATAGCATCCATCCTGAGCCTTAAAGAAATGATGAGCTTGTTTGAAAGTCTTTGGTGTTAATGAATGAACAAAAATTCCATTGGCATTGCTTGTACATTATCTTCTAGGACTGCGTAGGTCCCTGGGGTGGATGACGTCACACACAGCAGCATTGGGGAAAGAGATGACAGTGCAAGAATGTTGACAATGCTGTCAGTCCTTGTTCTTTTCTCCTGCAAGGAGTGTGCATGCTTACTCCATGTGGAGACACCCACAGAAGGACACTGCAGCCTTCTTCCATCACCCCTTTCTCAATCTTCTTTTTAAATAGGCCTTAATGTTTGAGATGTCACTATTCAAAATTGATGGCTTTGAGGACATTCCAAAATGGTGCTACCTTAGATGGAGAGCTGCAGAATATTCTCTGGGAGTATTTAGTCATTAATGGGACTTTATTAGATCATAGTGTGTTACTACCTGAATACTAGGAGACAGGGAATAGATGTGTCTAGAATTCGTAGAATATTATCTTAATATATCAGGACTGTAGACAAGGTGTGTCCCATGATACTCAGACCCTAATCCTGAAGAAAATTTTCCAGATGCCTTAGTTTCTCTCTGAGGGGAATTGCCTTGGAATTAGAGCAAGCATATCTAATATCTGAACACTTAGTGAAGGTCATACAAGCAATTTCATCTCTAATACATTTTCCTTAGAACATTCTTTGTATGTAGCTGACATTGCTCAGTTTAATAACACTCTGCTCACCTTGCTTTCCATTAGCAGATTAATATAAAAGCAATCTTTAAAGGATATTGCAGATCTTCAATTACTACATTGATGCTAAAATTTATATTGGTGCAGCTAGAATATATTAAATGTTAATGGAGATCCCAATTTTGGCAGGGTTTTGAGACATTAGCATAAATTAATTTCTTCTTAACAATTGGCTTGCTTTTGGAGCTGAGGAAATGGGTAAGGGACTCCCTCTAGAGTGGCTATGCAGCATCTGCCAATGATAGGCTTTGGGATGGCAAAAAGAAAGAGAAGAGCAAAAGAGAAGGAAAAGAGTACCTGAGTTTTAATCCACAGTCTCCTTTCATTAGCTAATTATCTGCAGAGCTATTTAATTACAAAGAAGAATGCCTTTCCCCACCTTCCTTCTTTGAATGGGGCTCTCTGGTTAGCCTGTACTGAGGACTCTAAAGGAAAAGACAAGGTAGATGCATAACTACCCCCTTTAACAACTCATTTGCAGGGTAGAGTAATGAGAGCTACTTCTGAAGGTGATATTAGCTTTTGCTTAGTTGTAGTCTTAGTTACTAGATTGCATTAAGGCATTCTGACATTTTGTTATCTTAAAACATAGACAGATCTTTCTAGAGACACTGTAAATAGGAAAACATAGACCTGGAGTCAGACTTTTTGGTTCACATGGGAGCCATAGCCTCCTTCTTAGATTTGTGATGCTGAGCACTACATTTGAGCCAATCATGGTTGATTTTCCAAATCTGTGAAGTCAGAATGAAAATCAAGTATTGCAGCCTGTCAGCCTCAGCAGAAAACAACCTTGGACTGCTTCTGTGCTCTGGGAAGCCTGTATCCTGAACTCACAACTATTCTATAAATAGTCTAGCTATGTCCTTATAAGAGAAAGTCACCCTTTCCTGAGGCTGTTAAGGTTGACATGTCCTATTGCTGTTGACATTGACACTGATGTTGTTTCAGAGCAGAGGGAGGAGGCTCACTTGTGAGAAGAGTGCTCAAATCACATGATGCCAGCGACTCTGTACAGACTTTCTGGGATGTCAGTTTCCCATCAAAACTCTCTGCTGTATATATGCATACATGTACAAACATAAAGCAAATGCCAAGTCCTTCATTATTGTCAGTGTAGCTAATGCATACATTAAGAAATGCTCTATAGCTTACTGATCTCTTAGAAGCCTGACAAGGTTGGACAAAAGGAGCTGGAAAGGGACTTTTGCTTTTAAGATTTGCTGTAATATCCTTGAAATGTGGGGGCAGGAAATAACAGAATGGAGAAAGAAGGAACAATTGCCATTCTGTAATAATGTTATATTTACATGTGACTCAGGTCTCTACCAACGAAAGAGTGAGGTGAGTGGGCAGAAAATGTACAGATGTACAATTCTAATATACTCGTTTAAGAAAAGTTAGAGAATGGAAAAAATATCCTTACTGAAGCAGGAATGGCTACTGCCAGGCTAAAGTAAGGTAGGCGTTGACTGTAAATTTTAAAATGTGTTCTGTTCCTGTGTCAGTTCCCATTTCTGGGATTTTGCTTTTCAACCTAAAAGCAGCATTAATATGTGCCTTGAGGGATTATAGGGATGGCCAATCTCAGATTACCAATGTTATAGCACATGGGTGAGTATTGGAGTATATTTGTAGTCTGTGTTTTCTCTTTCCAACTTCTGAAGCTAGGGTGATGCTGTTTGCTCCTTGTCACATCTCATGTTGCACACATGTGTGCACACATGCCAAACAAAGTGTGTAAACTATTGTGAAATATGCTTAGTTGAACCACTCTTAATTCTCTATGATAGATCAACTAAAAAGATCAGCCTTGGTGTTAAAAGTACCACATTTGTGTTTATTCTATGAATATATAATATATCACCTTTAAGAGGTGGCATGATCTCTTAAGTGTAAAAGGCAAGCAGCTCTGGTGGAACAGAAGCTAGAATTCAGCACTGAGAATTCTTTGAGCTGTATTAAACTAAAGCAGGAACGGCTGGAGAGATAGCTTGGAGGTTAAGAACACTTCTCTCTCCTAGAAAGGATCCAGGTTCAGTTTCCAGCAGCCACATGGTGGCTTCGAACCAGCTGTGACTTGTCTCAGGGATCTGATGCCCTCTTCTGACCTCCTCAGTTGCTGTGCACGCATGTAGTGCACATGCATACCTGCCGACAAAACATTCATACACACAGAAAGTAAGAAAATCTTTAAAACATGAATAAAAAAACTGAAGCAAGACAAATGACTTAGAAAGGGCATTGGGAGTGACACACAATACAGAATTGTAAGTAGTTTTGGCGAAAATTTCAGAGGTAGCAATCAAGACTAGTCAGTATATATGTGCAAAGACCTTAGGACATGAATGTCCATTTTCTTTTTGTCCCAGAATCTACAAAGGAGTAATCCAAGTGGCAAGGGTACAGAAGCACCATCTTCTATAAAAATAAAGATGTCTGCACTGTTTTTATTGCTGTTGTTTTGTTTTAGAAGGAAATCTTTGTGTGATATGCTGAGTAAGGGATTAAGGGCTTCCCTAGGAGTGGTTGCAAGACACACCCAGAAATCACATTCTCATCACAAAGGAGATTTATTACCAAGGAGGGCCAAGCAAGTGTGGGTATGTCTGAATCAGGCAAAGGCTGGCAGTGAGCAGCAGCAGGTGGGTTTTTTTTTTTTTTTTTTTTTTTTTTTCCAGGAGTGAGTTCTTAAGGAGGACAGGAGGGAGTCTGGGTAAGGGTGAACTTGGAAGTCCTAATTGGACAGGTTAGCCAGCATAGCCAAATAATGAATTTTGATTGTTGGACCTTGTTGCTTAGTCTCAGGAAGAGTCAGTGACCAGTAAGGGAATAGACCTTGGCAAGGAAGAGAGAAGGGTAAAGGTCAAAACTTGTTGGTACCATGTTTGTCGTGCTCTGGCCTGCTAGAGCCCTTCATGTTGTATCTCAGGGAAATCTCAACTGAATTATGGTGAATATAGCATTTGACCAAGGAGTGAGGTTTCCTTCATTCTTCAGAGAACAGAGAGAGATGCTGTGTAAGAAAATTATGGTTTTCCTCTAAGAATTTACTTCTTCATTTTTGCAGCCTTTTTGGTCAAGTTCCCATTACTTTTATTCATGATCGTTTGAGGAGGAAAATATTTTAGTCATAAAACTTATTCAATCAGGAAAATTAAGCAAAACAACCTATTAATTTAGCTATGAAGTTTGTGTGGGAGGCTTGTTTGAAAGCCAATACTTGGATCCAAACACTAGAATTTACAAACCTCTTTAGTAACTCATAACTTGACTAAATCTAACAATGTCATTTTTTTTAATGTTTATTTATTACTTCAAGTTACATCTCCATCACAGTTCCCTCTTTCTACCCCTCCTGGTCTCATTCTCCCATTCTTTCCCCCCTCTCCCTCCTATCCTACTCCTCTGGAGGGGGGTTTCCCTACATATAAGCCCCCACACCAGTTCAGCAGTCATATGAGGGCTAAGAGCTTCCTCTTGCACTGGGGGCCTACATGGCAGCTCCACTAGGACAAAGTGTCACACTAAAAGGTAATAAAGTCTATGTTCCTGTTCTTTTTGGTGTGTTGGTTGTAGGTTAGCTATCCTGTGCTCTATGGCTAAAATCCAATTATAAGTGAATAGATGCCATGTGCATCTTTTTGAGTCTGGGTTAGGTCACTCAGGATGAGCTTTTCTAGTTCCATCCATTTGACTGCAAATTTTATGATTTCCAGGTTAATTTGTTTCTGATTGCTGAGTACTATTCCATTGTATAAATGTACCTCAGTTTTTTATAATCCATTCATCGGTCGAGGGACATCTGGGTTGTTTCCACTTTCTAGTTATTACAAAAAGGCTGTTATGAACATAAATGAGATGTCCTTGTGGTTTGGCAAGGATCGTGTGGATGTATACCCAGAAGTGGTATGACTGGGTCTTGAGGTAGACCTATTCCAAGTTTTCTAAGATATTGCCAGATTTATTTCCACAGTGGTTGTACCAGCTTGCACTCCTACCAGCAATGGAGGAGGGTTCCCCTTTGTCCACAATCGCGCCAGCATGTGCTGTCATTTGAGCTTTTGTTCTTAGTCATTCTGACAGGTGTGAGATGGAATCTCAGAGTTGTCTTGAGTTGCATTTTTCTGATAATTAAGGATGTTGAGCATTTCTTCAAATGTCTGTCTGCCATTAGAGATTCCTCTTTTGTGAATTCTCTGTTGTTTAGCTGTTTCCCATTTTTTGATTGGATTATTTGGTTTCTTGGTGTTTGATTTCTTGAGTTCTTTGTAAATTTTGGATAGTAACCCTCTGTCAGATGTGGGGTTGGTGAAGATCTTTTCCCAATCTGTAGGTTGCTGTTCTGTTCCGGTGCCTTTCAAAATAACCTCTTCAGGGCCAGTGAGATATCTCAGCAGGTAAGATGCCCGTTATCAAGTCTGACACCTTGAATTTGACCTCAGGGATCCACCTGGAGGAAAGAGAGAACTGACACCCTCTGTAAATGGTCCCCTGACCTCCACACCTGTGGAGTGGTGTGCTTGTGTATGGCTGCATGTATAGATGTTTGCATGCATGCATGCACACACACATACACCAACCCACTAAATAGTAAATATAACAAATATTTTAAAATAACCTTTTTATTTAATACATTTAATTTAGAGAAATAGAAAACCTGGATACACCTCTAGCCTGAGAAAAATCTCTATTGACTTGCTGAGATCTGGCCCTTTAAGTGCATATGTATGTAACACAATACAACAGTTGAATGCCTGGATTTACGTGAGGCTGTCAGTGCATGACTGAATGAGTAATGTGATTAGTCCACAATGCATATACAATTCTTTGTACGTTCTATTTGCTCATGAGGTGCATTGCATTAAGTACCTAGTCACCAATGCAATATTTCTGGGTTTTTGTTTGTTTGTTTTTGATGCGAAGGGATGAACTAAAGTCATTACAACTGTGGGAAAGTGCTCAAGCACAGAGCAACACTCCTAGCTTGACCACATATTTTTCTAATTAATTTTTTTTAATAATTTATTTTTTATTTCTTCAAGTTACATCTCAATCAC
>CAJQZJ010032201.1:1984607-1999565 GCA_907164525.1 Lophiomys imhausi | reverse complement strand
AACTATTGGATAAATGTAATCAATAGTTTCTGAAAAGAAGAAATAGATCTTGAAAACACATAAAGTAGAGAGAGTAGTGATAAACTCATGGCTTGAGTAAGCTGAAGAAGGGGGTGACAGTAGTTCAAGAATGCCACAACCAAGGCAATAAGATGCAGCTAAATATGGAGATAGACATTAAATTAGTCTCATCTACTGATTTTTCATATTCATTCTGGATTTTATTAAGTGGGTGTGAGAGAAGAATGAGAAAAATGAGTTGGTGAGTTTTAAATATTTCAAGTGAACAGTCTCAAGTTCTCAGGTGAATGAGTATAAGATGAAAATATGAAGATATTTTCAGAAAAATGATGGATGATCTAGGAATTAGATATAGAAATATCATAGAAAATAAGATTTGGCATGCATTTAGTCAGGTACCTCAATAGGTATTATATAATAGCAATGCTAAATATTTGGATATAAAGTTTTATATCCAAATATAGAAGTTGAACCAGGTAAGAATGTAAGTCAAGGGTACAATAAAGAGATGGTGGATATAGAGTATATAATAACATATTAATATAAAACTTAAAGAATGTTCTAGTTTCATTTCTGTTGCTGTGATAAAATACCCTGAAAGCAAGTAACTTAGGGGGAAAAGGGTTTATTTTAGCTCACAATTTCAAGTCCAGCACTGTGGGGAAATCAAAGAGGTGGGAGCTTGGAACATCACATTGGCAGTCAAGATGGGAAAGAAGTAAAGCATATATTAACTTGCTTGCTTACCAGTGTGGTGGTACTCAGCTCTTCTCTTAGACAGTTCAGGACCTCGCTTTTAGGGAATGGTTCCACCCACATTGGTATGGGTCTTCTTATATCATTTAAGACAATGCCCCACAGACACGTCCACAGGTCAATCTGATCCAGACAATTCCTGTAGCAAGGCTGTCTTTCCAGGCTCATGTCAAGTTGAAAATGAAAAAGCATCACAAAGCGTTTTTGTGCAATTGGATGGCAGGTGTCTAGCATAGCAGTCTAGCATCTGTGCTAATTTTCCAGCAGTTGGAAAACATCCAGCAAGCAAGTGACAGTAAGGAGAAGGCTTAAAGAAGAAAGTCAGATTGAGCAAGACGTATTGCAGTATTAGAGGAGATTAAACGAAGTCAATAACAGTGGACCAGGGTGACCTCTGATTACTGAGGACACAACAAGAGGTTTGGAGAAAAGCAACAAAGCCATTGACACAGGAGCAGTAAAAAAGCCCGTTGAGAGAAAACTATCTTTCTGGTCAACAGAATGAAATCCAGGATTCAGGGGGAGACCTAACATTCTATCTAGGGCAGTCAATCACCTGACCCAGGGGACCATCCCCGTAACATGGGTTCACCTTAGGCCATGCTGAGGAGAGAGGCAGAATAATGGTACCATTAATTAGACACTGCACTTTTCTTTCCCATGATTCCCACCTCCAAGCATAGTTGTTTAGAGTCACAGCCAAACCATTTAGTAAGTCTGCACACTTTTATGAATTTCTGAGGAAAGTTTAACTTCTTCTTTCCTTCTTTTTATTTCTTTTCTAAGCGTTCTCTCCTTAACACTTTGGGCTTCCTTACTTATTATCTAAAATCCTTCTCCCTGACATAGGACTTCCTGTCACCATGGGATTGATCTCTGTGCCAACAGCATGACTGTTCATTTTTTCCTTCTCCAGTCAGATATTGAGATTTGCAGCCTGCCAAACTTTTTTTTCTTTTAAACTCTAATAAAACTGTCCTTAATTTCCATTTTAGTCTTTCGTTAATTTTTGTTATTAATGAGAAGGGGCCCACAATTCCTTGGTATAATCTGATGACCATGAAGGGACAGGCCAACATTTCAAGTAACGCTGTGGCTTGAGCTAAGGAAGAGATTGAATAGAGAAGCATATGAGCAATTTCTATTTTTTAAACATCCTTAGTAGGTATCAAAAAGAAAAGAAAACTATGTCCAATAAAAGCAAAGAAATGCTGGATGGGCTGCAGTTATGCAATGACTGCTGACAGGCGAATGGCTAAGCAGCCACAGTCAGAGGTCATATCTGGGTGGAGTGCTGTTCTGAGGGAGAGTCAACCTTGGACAAAGCTATTGCTTCTTCCCTTGATATCCAGTCCAATCTCTTTCTACATTCATGTTTGTATCACAAAAATGGAAACTTAGAAAAAATAAGAACAAAAATTTAAAAACCCTCTAAAATCTCTTAGATGCCTATAGAGCCTGGGTCTGAATAAGATTCAAATTTTAGCAGTGAAATGTACACAAGGAAGTTTAAGAAGCAGAGGGGAGCCAAAGACAGTGTCTTTGGAATATCAGGCATCAACCTACTGGTCAAGAGAATGAGGTCTCAGCGTAGGATATTAACTACCACCACTATCTTTTTTTTTCCTTTATATTTTATTTCTTCAAGTTACATCTCAATCGCAGTCCCCTCCCTAATCCCTCTCCAGTCCCACCCTCCCACCCTCAACCCCCCATCCCATCCTCTTCCCTTTTTTTTTTCTTTTAAGTTTAAGGTATATCTTATTTCCCCCTACAGTTTCTCCTTTCAGTCCAACAAATGGCTCTTTCTCTTATAATAATAAATACAATACAGTACAACAGAGGTAATTAGGCCACAGTTATGAGGGTTATATGGCTTAATGTACATTCCCAATGACCAGTCCTTATGTATTTGGTACCTGACTTTAACATTCTACTATCTAAACATCTCCATGAGTTTAAAGTTCTATATCTGACTCAACATTCATACTAATTGCAACACAATTTTAAAAGTATCTTCTTAGATGTATAACACACTCTTGACTCCTAAACAACTCAAAATTTAATTATGAGACTTTATCTATCTGTTCTTCAATCACCTCAGAGACCTGAGAGGGATAAATATATCTGATTTTATAGGAAGTACAGGGTCTGCAGCTTCCCAAACTAAGAAATGACATACCAGTAGCTGCCTGGACAGTTCCCATGTTCTCTCCATACATTACAGCATCGCTCTTCAGTCGTTTGGCCCCGCTTCTCTGACAGACATTGATTGTAGAGCAGGGGTTATGAAGGACTTACCTACCCTGTCTTGGCAGAGCTAGGCTGTCGACTTACCTGCTTCCAGGTTTTGTCCTTTTTTGACAGCATTCTGTCTACAGTTGGAGCAAGGGGCTTTTCCTACCAAGAGATAGGCTTGTGACTAATTCAATCATCTCCCACTGGAGATTCTTCGATGCTCATCTTCTACTTGGAGGAGAATAGGGGGTGCTGTCAGGAGTTGATATGTCTTGATATAAAAAAATCTAAAGTTACGAAAACATCTTTGAATGCCATATTCTGCAGATCTCTTGAGGTTTTTGAAGAGGCCCTATCTATCTCTTATATTAGGGTAAGCAGATGTTGCTTGTCTCTTAGCAGGTTTATTTCTGATTAGCTTAGCAAGTAACTATAATAGGCTGTCATAGTACCTAACAGAATGACCGGCTTGCATAACCAGTAGTTTGCATTTCTTAATTATCCTAAACAGTTCATTACAGTTAGTAGTAAAAGGCCGAAACATCTCATTTCATTTTTTTTTCTTTACCTCCTAACCCTTCCATCCCATTTCTCTGGGGTGAGGTGTCCTTATATAACACTATCAAGATGTTCAACTACACCATTCTTGAGACTATGTGGGGCTAGACTTTAGAGTCCCTTTCACTTTTTCCTTATCCCCTCACTCTAACAACCACTATTGTATATTCCCCAAATTTACAGTATTTCACAAATGTTACCTGCAGAGAATTGAATAGGAGGATTTTTTTGAAATAGTTATTTTTTAAATAAAATTTGTCTTCTTACACTTTTTTTAATTGTATAAAGTAAAACGGTGTGTACAGACGGTATCTAGGACAGCAATTTTAGTGCCAACTATAAAAACAGTTTAAAAGGAAAGTACCAGTTATCTTTAGTTCTGGATTAATTTAAAGTTCAGGAGTGACTTTGCACTTAGAATCAATAGATTCTAAGAAGCATGAACAATCAAGATAATTCTCCAACAGGAAATAATCCTGAAGGAATACTGTTTTATTTCCTCTGGTAAATGAGTCCATAGACCCTATGAAGAGCTAGAAAAGTGTTCTGTCTCCTGCTTTCATTTTCACACTTTCAGACAACTGAAGTTCTCCTGGTTATTAATACAAATGTAACATTTATGAACTTTGACAGTGATTCTTTTGTAAGACAATCCATTCCACCCACTCCACTTTTAAAATTGGGGTAAATCCAAAAGAATTCAGCAAACTTTCCACTCATGTAGGCAAAGTGAACATTAAAATAGAAACCCTGATGCAGATACCTAGAGCTGAGCTAGTTCTGAAGAGTTCTGAGAAGGATTACATTGAACTAAATCGTGAGCAGAGGCATCCAAAGGTCAGGAAATTGTCTTGTCTTTGAGACCGTTTCCCTTCTGTTGGAGCATCTTGGGATGGACCACAAAATCCTCAACCTTCTTCAACTCTCCAGCCACCTGGGCATTGTATGCGCCTTTTCTATTTGTACATTTTATTTTATTTATTTTTTCTTTTTTGTGGTTTTAGGGGACAGGATTTCTCTGTCCAGTCTTTGCTGTTCTAAAACTTACTCTGTAGTCCAGGATAACTTCAAACTCACAGATATCCACCTGCCTCTGCCTCCCAAGTGCTGGGATTAAAGATGTACAACGCCACTGCCTTTTCTATTTGAGTCTTTTCTATCTGAATATTATTTTTTCCTTGCCTTTCTCAAAATAAATGGTTCCATGTTATATTGAAGGACTGGGTCAGGGCCCTTTCAACTAGGTGCGGCAACTCAGGATGTGGGCTTTATACAACCCCATATTGTTAACTTCAGGTATCTGTGTGGATGTAATAAAGTTTCAGAACTATTAATCTCTGGGCTCTCTATGAGCTCAAGGTATCCTTAAAACACTTGTGTGGCAGGGGCCTGGATCTGTTTGCTCTGAAGACAAAACACTGAACACTTGATAGCTCATACATCACAAATGCATCCTCTCACAATTCAGGAGGATGGAAGTCTGACATGCATGTATCAGCAGGGACCTGAGAAAAGGATTCACTTCAAACATATCTCCTTGACTTGAAGACAACTGAGTTCACGATGTTCTTTCTGTGTGCATGCCTGTGTCCTGGTTATCCACTTTTATAAGGTTACCAATCATTTTGGACTAGGACCCCTTCTATTCCAGTATGACATCATCTTAAATGATACACTTACAATGTCCCGACTTCCAAGTGAGTTTATATGCTTGTGATTAAGATTTGGACATGTGAATAAAGGGGATAGAATTCAACCCATAGTGAAATTACTATTATTTTACTACACAATCCTTTTACTTGCTCCAGTCTTTTGTTTCACAAATTTCTACTTGTAGAGAAATCAGATCTACAGAAGATGATGAACAGAATTGTAGTTATCTTCAAATTGCTTACCTTTATAGTTGGAGACACATTAATTTGGACAAGATTATTTTAAAAAACAACCTATGAGGTGTTCTCTAATTATGTGTGTGTGCAGTAAGCAGAACCCACTATAACAAGGATCAACTGCAACTAATTCCTCGGTGACTCATTCAACAAAGATGACTCCTCTCAGTTTCCTTGAGTGAAACTCGCCTTTACACACAAGGTCACAAAATGCATTGCACAAAGAACTTTGTATGGGAAGTGACTAAGAACTCAACTCCCTCATTTTACAGAGGCTCTGATAGACTTAAAAGATGCCCAGTGAGATTTACCAGCACCAAAGACCCCAAGAGTCCTCAAAGAGAGTTCTCAGAATTGTGGGAAATGATCTTAACTGGAGATAAGGAAGATACTGTGAAGAGATTTGGTCAGGTGTGCTGCAAATGGACTTCAGATTTCATAGCAGAGGAAATGGTGATGCCAGCAAGTACAAGCTCAAAAAAGAACAGAAGCCTTGGGAGGTTAAGGGTAGAATGACTGTCAGCATACATTATGTGGAAAAGTTGTCCTCACCAGAGCTCACAGAAGGACACACGATATGTTGAATTAACAAGACACTATACTGTGTGTAATCCCAACAGTGTATGAGAACCCTTGTGTCAATGATCACAACCTATGACACTTGAGGACAACTAGCACCCAGTGTTCTCAATATGGGGGCTTCTTTGAGCAGAGTCAAACCTCTGTACTTAAGTACATCAGAGAGACAGATGCCAAGGACTGTAGTGTGATGCTTCTAACCCAAGGTCTGGAGATTATGATAATT
Organism: Lophiomys imhausi; assembly: GCA_907164525.1. Classification (NCBI taxonomy): domain Eukaryota; kingdom Metazoa; phylum Chordata; class Mammalia; order Rodentia; family Muridae; genus Lophiomys; species Lophiomys imhausi. The sequence goes on along the minus strand of CAJQZJ010032201.1, from coordinate 1,993,298 downwards.
CTGGTAGTTGTGAATATTATGCATATTTTCAAGTACAATTTGACTGACATGATAAAGTGAATATGAACAGGTACTACTGTTTCTAATAATTCTCTCTGTGTGAGATTATACCTCCCTCCATTTTAACAAAGTATTGGTCTTATGGCGGATTTATTTGCCAATAGCAGCAAAATTTCCATAATCCATGTTCCAGTAGGAGTTTTAAATGGTACTTGCTGTTTCTGCCTTCCCTTCCCTTCTACACCAGGACAAGATGTTTACCAGATAGGATTTTCTCCTTTATCCTGGTCCTCAAAATGAGCATGAGAATTCAGAGTCATCTAAGCCCAGAATGTGAATGGAAAATATAATGTTTAAAGCCAATAAGATGCTGGGGTGATTAATACACCTTGTCCAAAATACTGTTCTAAAGCTGTTATATTTCAGAAGATGGAACTTCAGTGCCAATGTTCTAAGAATTGGGGCTTTTACATACAAAGAAAGAAATCCAAAGTGAAGTACGTAAGATATTTTTGAAATGATTATTGGCTTATATAATGGAAAATTCAGAACTTTTTTTATTCTAAAGGCCCATTGATATCTCTAAAGTCTTTGGTTTTCCCTCATTTTCTGGTTTAACATTTTCCTCATTGGCCCTTTATAAGTCCATTGGTCCTTCATATAAGCAAGAAGGATTATGTAAAGAAAATTCTCTTTAGTTCTGACTAGTCAGGTGGTCAAGATTTCCACTGAATATTACATTTTATCTTCTGTATTTTGAATATTTTCTTTTTATTATAAAGTCCAAGGAAATTGATTGGTTCCAAACCAGTGAATCTTTGGCCTAGGGGTATAGAATGGATGTTATACATGAATAATGGATTAAGAGTTATGAAATAAGTAACCAACAGCAATGTGGTTCTAGTACACATTTCTTGTTTGATAAAAGAGAACCTTTTGACCTCATGACAGTATTAGATATCAATCTTCCTTAACCACTCCAGTAAACCAGGTGAGGGACGGATTCTTTTGCTTCATCATCTTTTATGGCTAGGACAGATTTGGTTCCTACAAATATTGGACAGATGATGACTTATCAGCTCCCACTTGCATGTAGCCTACAGCCTAGGAACATGCATGCCTGGTGCTTGCAGAGGCCAAAGGAGGGTACTGCATCACCTGGAATTGGAGTTGCAGACAGTTGTGAGCCACCATATTAGTGCTAGGACTTGAACCCAAGCCCTCGGGAAGACCAACCAGTACTCTTAACCTCTGAGCCATGTCTCCAGCTTATCTGAGTTCTTGATCACTGCCCCCACAGTTCATCCATCACAATTGACTGTTCCCAACTCCCAAGCTGTGTCTCGAAACTCTTTACATGGTAGCTGTTTATGCTCAGTTTAGATGCTTCATATCCACCAAAGTCTCCCTGGTCTTCAGTTTGTTTGTGGCATCCATCACCCTTAGGCCCATATAAGCCTGACGTTTGTTCTTACTTTCTTGGCTTTAGGACTTAGCGCAGAGTTGAGCATATAGTATTTAGTCTCAGTACACATATCTCAATTGACTAGAGGCAGTAGAACATAGATAGCAATTAAAAGTTTGACCCAAAGCCCAGAGATCTGGGTCCAGACTACATTCTGTTTGTTTGCACTAGCTATGTGAACATGGTGCAACTCTGAACCTGTCTGTGTTTTGGCTCCCTCCTGGGTAAACAGAATTATGATGATATGCCTATTCCCTGCAGTGACTGCAGAGATTAAATGAATTGTTTCACACAAAGCATACAGACCAGTGTTTGCACTGTGCACAGTATTGCCTGTGGAAACATAACTGTTCATGCCATCATTATGAATAATGAGTTATATATTGGAATAAGCAACCCTGTATGTAGTAAGACGTGTATCAGAAGCACCTATCTTCTCTGTCTTTGCATGGAGCTGACCCTGAAGGAAAGTCTTGAAGAAAGCTGTTGAAGGAAATAGCTAAGAGACCAGTCCTGGTGTTTCAAAATCAAGTGTGATAAATTACACTGGGCTTGGCCTGTTGTTATGAACTCAGAGCCGTGTTCTTTCATCCCAGCAATCAAGCAGCCAACTGAATGTAGAAAGGAGGGGAAAAAATGATCTCCAATTATCTCAGAACAAGCCCAGAAAAAATGTTAAAAGAATGTACATTTCTTACTGTGTATAAATGTTTTCTTAAGAACTTAACTATTTGCATCAGAATCAAGAATTTCAAATTTTCTCTGGTGAGCACACCGATAGAATCGTCTTTATAAATTAAAAGCCATGCATACAAAGCTTTGGAAAAAGGCATGTGAATTCTAAGAATTTCCAAATATTCACATTTGAAAATTTCAGCAATTATCTATTGTACCTTTAAAGTATTCAGTTTCTTAGAATTTTTAAGTCAGTGTGTGGGAGGTCCTACTGAAGAATCCTGCTGGTTTAAAATGTGCCACAGTTTGAATCATATCTCAAAATATAAAGAGAAACCTCAACAGGACTGTTCATACGTAGTAGATGCAATCGCTATACCTACCCAACCCCAGGTATGCAAAAACTTCATGCCACATACACATGTATCAGCTTTAGGGGGTTCAAATATGTTTACCTGATATAAAATAAGGCATTATCTTAGGGAATCCAAAACTGAACTATTCCCTCTGATAAATTAAATGTCTGAGGAGCTTCAGGTATCTCTCTCCACTTCTACAGTAATAGCAACCACACAAGAACAATGTGAAGTTCATTTAGCTGTGCCCTTCTTATTTAAAAAGGAACTGGTAAAATGGATTTCCTTACAACTAAAAATCACTGAGATATAAGTTCTTTTGAAAATGTACATGAAGTAGCAAAATGAATGAATAAAATTAATATACCAGGATGATCTTTTAGGAGATTCAGACTGCTTCATTTGGACAAATGTTAACATAATAATTACTGCTCCTCCTGAATCTGATTTGGTGGGCTCTATTATTCTTTATAAGCCATTAGTAGAGAAAGTTATCTGCATAATGAATATGGAGAACAGATTTACTCATTCAGATTAGACATATTAACACATCTTTGGATGCTGTCTGAAGTATTCATAGTCTACAATTTGCTGTTACAATACTTGTCACTGTGGACTTTTATCATCATCATTAGCCATAGAAAATACACTAATATAATGAATCAAGGCTAATGTGAAGATAAAAGATACCAAAAATTTAATAACTCAAAGGCTGTAGATTGAGGATAGACATGCCTAATTTGAGAAGCCAGGAATGTCTAGAAAAGAATGCAAATCATGTTGAAATGTGACCAAGTGGTGTAATAAAGATTTGTACTTTGATGGTAAAAGAATGGGGTGATGGACCCTATGAAGGACTACTTCATAAACAAACCACCTTGAATGTGCATGATCCCAGGCTGTCTATTCTGTTACACTGGCCTAAAGTCCCTATTTGTGTCAATGCCACAATGCTTCCCTTAGATTATTTTTATATATAATCTTGCCCAAAATGTGTTTTTTTTTTCAAAATTGCCTTGACTACCCTTATGCACTGAATATTCATATGAATTTTATGGTGAACCTGTCAGTCACACTACTGATATTTTAACTTAGCATATGTTTCATAGATCAATTTTGGGGTATAGATATATTTAAAACATTCTAATCTATGCAAATGGGGTTGCATATCAACTTCACGACTTTCAAATTTTAATAATAATTTATTTTTCAGTGTAGAGATCATTAACAGGTTTCTTTATATATATTTGTTAAGAGTTAATACTTTTTGAAACAATTATGAATCCTGCTTTTTAAAAATATGTCTTTGGTTTTATGTGTAAAGAGATTTAAACGAGTTTATTTTATCGTATAATAAACAACATTGATAACCACTTATGAATTCAGTTGTATCTGGAGATTCTTTCTAGAAACCAATGCCATCTGTAAACAGAATTCAGTATCTTCCTGTTTAAAACATACATTTTGGTTCTCATTTTGGCTTTATATCAATGAGAAAGACTACTGTACAGTTTTAAATAGAAGTAAGAATGAATATCTCAATTTGAAGGCAAACCCAAGAGGGATTTTTCTGTTCAATTATATTCATTTTGTTTATTATATGAATTTTACTGATTAATAGCTTTGATTTTATGTATTAGTTCAAGGAAATTTATTTTTGTTCCATCTTTGGTCATATCATCAACTCATTTTGAATATAAGATATTTCCATGTATATTATGATGAACCCGTATTTTATCTTGCTTTTTATTAATTCCATGTAATACAATTATATGTTTTCTTGATGCACATTGCAAACATGCACAGTGAAGTGACAGCACTGAAGACATACAGGGAGTATATAGTTCTGCTGTATAGTTTTATATCAACTTGACACCGGCTAGAGTCATGTGTAAAAAGAAAGCCTCAGTTGAGAAATTCTCCCACCAGATGTTTCTGTGAGTAAGCCAATGGGGCATTTTTTAAGGTAACATTGATGTGGAAGGGCCCAGCTCACGATGGGTGGTGCTACCCCTGGGCAGGTGGTCCTAAATGCTCTAAGAAGGCAGACTGGGCAAAGCCAAGAAAAGCAAGCCAGTAAGCAATGTTGCTTGTGGCTTCTGTTTCAGTTCCTGCTTCCAGGTTCCTGCTTGGAGTTTCTGCCTTGACTCCCTTTCATGCTGGACTATAACTGTGGCTGATATACCTTTCTCCCTAAGCTGCACTTGTCATAGTGTTTTAGAAATGCAACAGAAACCCTAAGACAACAGGCATTTTTAAGACAAGAATACAGATCTGGAGCCCATCACCTTCTTTCTACAGTCTTCAGAAGGAGTGTAGTTACTGATACCTTGACTTCAGTTGACATTCAGGCTCTAGACTTCATGATAGTAACTTCCTGTTGTTTAAGCTACTATATTTTGCTATGGTAGGCCAGGAAAACTCATGCATATTCATTAGAAATAAAATAAGACATGTAATGGGGTGAGAGGAGGCTTCTACTCTCTTGTCTGTTAACATCAGTGCTTAAGAGTCTTTAGGAGGTCCAGGTTAGCATCACACTCTTATCATTCCCTAGCAATACTCAAAGATCAAAATGGAATACTTTAACTTATAATAAATATAATGAAAAAAATCACATGATAATTATTGGGGTCAAATTGTAGCATAACTATGTACAGAATTAAAAGTCCATACAATTAGTTACAAATTGGATGAGTGATAACCTAAGGATTATACTGGTGTTTCTGAGTGGGCATCCTTCCAGAGATATTCTAGAGGAGATTAGCAAGGAGTCATGGTGAAACTTCATGATTCAATATTTAGAGACAAATATAAACCCTATGACAGACAAGAAAATAATTTACAGGGCATTTCTCACTGCTGCAGAATCTCTGGCCACTGCTCTCACACAGAGGAGCCTGCCCCTCTTCTGCTGATGAATCGATTCTTGCAGAATTCTAGGAGACATTTGACTCTGCAGCCTGGAAAGCAATCCTTGATTAGACTGATGGCTCCTTCTAGGCTCTCTCTCCAGCCATGGGTCATGCCCTTGTCAGAGCATCCCAGCTGCTCCTCAGCACAAGGCACTTGGTTCTCCATTACATGCATCTTAGGATATGTGGTAACCATGGCAATAAGCATCAGGAGACAGAGCCTCATTTCCAGGCTGACCTACCATTTGGTTGTCTGCAGTGAAAACTTTAATTCCTTCCTGTTTTTTTTTTTCCAGCAGAGGAAAAATACCATTTACTGGTGATAACAGCTTCTTGTTATCAATCAGTACAAGACACAAATGATAAAATATTGTTCTAACATAATTTGGGGCAAATCAGTCCTTTATCTCAAGAGGACAAGCATTCATCGATTCCTAGATTAGTCTGGGATTGGAGGTGCCTGCTTACTGCTTAAATCCATTTGTCTGCATAAAGGAAACATATGCAATATTTCCTTAAGAGAAACATAGGAATATAAGGAAACTCATTTAAGGAAACTTGAGTGGTGCCAATTAAATTTAAGAATCTTCTAGTTCGTATGCCTGGCTTGCAAAAGAAGACTAGCACAAATTCTAACATGTACACAGACACACATAACCCTTACCCCAGCGTGTCCCCACACACATGCACATAATTAAGATCAAACAAATCTTTAAAAAGGGAAAAATGTGTTGTCATTAACCTGTATTTGTCAAGCTGCTACCATAAGCCATGTTATATCAGTGAAAATTTTATGTTTCTGAAAAAATTATGGCTATACATATACAAACATTTTAAACATAAAAGCATCTGTCATAGCTGTGAGTAGCATATTGTTCAAACAATATTTCTTGTGTCCATTATTAACCCCAGGGTGCTTTCTTGACTTTTCCTGGGCTCTAACACACTTAGGCTTACATTTGCATTTGCATTTGACAAACAAGTGTAATTGAAACACATTTGTTGGTTTACGGGTTTCTTTATATTAACAAGGAAGGCATTTGTCAGACTTCCTTTCACTGGCCAATGATGTGAGCAAATTTCATGCAAAAACTAATTTCTTCAGCACACTAAAGGAATATTTCCTCAGTTTTTAGGTAGTGAGATATATAGTCTCTAAACTCAACATTTTCTGAGTTATTAACACTTTATCCATCATTTCTTAAGACTAAACAATAATAAAATAATCAATGATAATAGTTGTTCCTCTTCAAGACATAAACACTCCTAGGTCATTTTAAAGATATCTTCTTGATGTTTCCGGTGTACAGTAGACAAAAGACACACACACACAACATCATATTCATTACTTTCTTGTCAACACAAGAGGGGAGGGAATCTCTCCCTAGCTAACATCAACTACCACATAGCAGACAAAAGGCAGGGGTGACTCTCCCACAACCCCCATATCCAGGGATAGGCAGAGTTCCTCTAGTTTCTGGTTTGTTTCCTGTCCTGGGAGCCCATCTGGCGCTTGCTAGTACTGTTCTGGTAGTCATCACAGGCTACCTCATGACGCCAAAGTGGTATTGGTATCCAGCTTGCGTTTTTCTATCCAGGAACGTTAGGCTACTAACAGTCAAATGTTCATATTCAAATGTTCATAGGTCAGAATACTGAATGTAGTAGATAAAACCTATCTCCTCTCTGCCACCCACTGATGCACATGAGACATAGCAGTCATATCTGCAATGCCTCTAGGGGCAGGTTACAATTTAATTTTTAAGCATGTATAATTCAAATTTGAACAGTAGTTATCTTTAACAACTAGCTCATTAAATTTCTGAATTTGGTAATCCTCATCTATAAGCCAGAATGAACTGGTTTTGAGTCACCCATTAAATATATAAAACACTGTTCCATATTGGTCTGATAACTGTCTATATAAAATATATGTTATTACAGGAAAGAATAGCATTAGCTTACAGTATCTTCCATGAGAGAGAGAGAGACAAAGAAAGAGGGAGGGAGGGAGGGAGGGAGAGAGAAAGACAGAGAGAGAGAGAGAGAGAGAAAGAAGTTTGGTACAGAAATATAAGACATGTGACTTCTTTTATATATCAAATCAAAATAAAGTCAGTTCCTAGAAGCATAGAGCAAAATTTCCAGGGATATGGTAGGAGTGTATGTTGGGAAAATGTTGGTCAAAAGATAAAAATTCTCAGTAATGGGGAGTGAGTCTGAGAGTTGTGCTGCTGTCAGCGTGCACAGGTTACTTTTCTCCTTGCTGTGACAAAATACCTAACAAAAGCAATTTAAGAAAGAAATGTTCTCATTGGCTCATCGTCTGAGTGTGCAGTCCATCATGGCGGGTCACAATGGTAGCAGGAATGTGAGGTTATATTTTCGTTGTGATGAATGCTGTGGTCATCTTACTTTCACCCTCTTTTTTCAGTTCAGGGTCCAGTGGAAGGAGGGGGATACCAACCCACCCACAAAACCCTCGACCCAAGGCTTGCCCTGCCTACAATAAATGCAAGGATAAAGATAGAGCAGAGATCAAGGGAATGCCCAACCAATGACTGGCACCACTAGAGACCCACTCCATGGGAGAGAACCTGACACTATTACTGATATTATGCTATGCTTACAGACAGGAGCCTAGCATAACAGTCACCTGAGAGGCTTCACCCAGCAGTTGATGGAAACCGATGCAGAGACCCACAGTCAAACATTAGTCTGAGCTCAGGGAGTCTTGTGGAAGAGTTGGGGGAAGGAATGAAGGAACCAGAGAGCTCAAGGACACCACAAGAAAACCAACAGAATCAACTAACCTAGGCCCATGGGGGCTCACAGAGGCTGAAGCACCAACCAAAAAACATGTATGGACTGGACCTAGACCCCCTGCACACATGTAACAGATGTATAGCTTTGTCTTCATGTGGGTCCCCTAACAATTGGAGCAGGGACTGTCTCTGACTCTGTTGCTTGACTTTTGATCCCTTTCTGACAGCTCAGCTGCCTTGTCTGGCCTCAGCGGAGAGGATGCTGCACTTAGTCCTTCTGCAACTTAATGTGCCAGGGTAGGTTGGGACCCATGGCGGGGGGGGCTCTCCTTCTCTGAAGAGAAAGGGAAGTGGGAGGGGAGAAGAGGTGTAAGGGTGGACCTGAGAGGAGAGAAGGGAGGGGGCTGTGATCAAGATGTAAAGGGAATAAATATATTAATGAAAAAAATAAAAGTCATACACAAGCATACCCATACACACACACACACACACACACACACACACACACACACACA
>CAJQZJ010032201.1:1957036-1984597 GCA_907164525.1 Lophiomys imhausi | reverse complement strand
ACACACACACACACACACACACACACACACACACACACACACACATTTCCATATGTGCCTGTCCAGTTCTACATGGCACTTTGTGAAATGGTGCATGGACCCATAAATTCAGGCTAAATATATATAATTAACTTGGTATGGATTGCCATCTAAAATGTACATTATGTTAAAGAGGAATGTGTGTCAAGACAACTATCCACTCTTAGCAGTCCTGCCTAGTGTTCTGTACTAAGAGCACCAAGGTCAGCTCCCCACTCTTGTGTCATTAACAACCACTATTTAAGAAAAAAAAAATATTCTATGTCAAAAGAAAAATAGCATATACACCATATACATGTAACCCCTGGTTTGATAAACACAAATTTGGATATGATGTTTAGCAAGGTATAAATACATAAAAAGACTCGATAGAAACAAAGGGTCCTCTGACAATGTATCCAACAGGTAACAGTAGTTTGCCTTCTGTTGTGTGATTGCAAGTGCTTCTTTTCTTCTCTGTCCCTTTTTAAGCTTATATACTAATTATGAGTTGTTATTGTGTGTGTGTGAGTGTGTGTGTTTGAGTGTGCGTGTGAAGGCTCCAAATTAAAAGTTTAATGTGCACTATTTTTGATAAAGAATATTTGTGTGGGTGGGTTATAATTAATCTCTGTGGATAGTGATTTCATTTTCAACAAAAATAATGGCTTATAATATAAAAAATTTAAAATTCACATTTAAATTATATTCAAGTTCTTGGGTCTATTATCCTTGGACCTTTTCTTTGGAAGAAACTAATTTTGAAGTGGTTCAAGTTTTGAGGTTGGAAATTTTTATCTTTTACCTGAATGGAAACTTGCTGCTGTACAAAAACCATATCTTTGCTCCTATGGAAAAGATGTGAGAAGCAATACTTCAGCTTCTCCGCATTGCGGCAGAGTTGCCAACGTCTCCTTGGAATTAATCGTCATTAGCTACCAACAGCCTTGTGGCCTGTGCTTCACACCTGCCCTTCTGGGAGCTTGCTTCAGTTTTATTGATCAGCCATACTCAAATGCACTAGAAGAAAGGAATATTTTAATGAACACCGGTGAGTCACATAGCCACGCTGCCTCATGCATTAAAGTCACAGCACTCAGAGGCATCTGTGCACTAAAGTAATGAGGGCCCCTGTGACCTTTTGGTACTAACGTAGTCCAGCAAGACGTGAAGTGTTTAAAAACTCCTCCGCGTTGCATGATGCCTCTGAAAAGAAACGAGCCAGGGATGCGTGGAACACAGGAAGCCATCATGTGAAGGACAGTCTGCAATAGAGACTTAGCAGAGCCAAATGGATCGCCAATAAAATCTCTCCCAAACAGTCTGAAAACTGGGGGTCTTCTCCCATGATTCTATTTTTAAATGTAAAAGTCATATACATCATTCTGCATTTTAAGATATATTTGTGGTAGAGTGGAGGTGATGCAGTTTGAGGATGAGTGTTAAGAGACCCAGATCCTAAACCAGTTATCCTACCTCATGTGACTTTGAAGACGGTCACTAGACCTCAGGTATTTCTTTGTTAATAGCAACAGAATGAAGTTAGTGTTGTTGCTTTTTGCTGACTCACAAGCCTGATGAAAAGCCAAAATAAGTGGAAATATTCTTGGAATAGTGTAAGAGAATAATGCAAATACAAGATACATTTTATTAAGCTTCAAATATCATTTCTTTATATACTATTTTTTCCACATTTGAAAAAAAAGACAGAGAATCTTTTAGCAGTGATTTTTTAATGAATGGTATCTCTAAAAGAAAAACAATGGAATAATATTTTTAATTTGTCAATGGGTAATTATAAGTATGTTCTTCACTGTCAGATTCAGCTGTGCCAAATGAGGAATTTGAGTTCTACAGTGAACTTTTGAATCAAAGTTAAATAAATGCTTGCTGCTTTTATCCTACATGGAAACAAATCTGGAGACTGCCTCCCATCTGGGCAACTAACCATCCTGCCCCAGATCCAGAAACAAACAGGGCAAAACAAACAGACTGAGTTCAGTTTAGCTTATGGGGTTGTTCATTTCCATTTGTTTGTTTGTTTGTTTGTTTGTTTGTTTGTGTGTGTGTGCATGCTCCCACATGTGTGTTCATGTTCGTGTGTGCTCCCACATCTGTATGTGGGAGCCTCTGGAACCTACTGGATTGTGTGTGTCTGATCCCCTGGAGCTAGAATTACAAGTAGTGTGGCCCATCCACCCACTGTGAGTACAGGAAGCCAAACATCAGTCCTTCATGGAAGTAGCAACTGCTCTTAACTACTGAGCCATCTCTCCAGCCTCTGAGATTGGTCATTTTTGTGCTGAGAATACAGGGATCATCTCCTACTCCAGAAATCAGAGATTGTTTGGAAACTGGGAAAGCATCTCATTTGTTCTTTTTGTTTTATAATGTATAACTTTATATAGACATAAATGGTCATTATTCATAAATGTGTATTTGCTACTTCTATGTCCATGGAATACTGATAACCAGCCCTCGTTGTGTGTGCATTGTTCTTTGTCGTTCTGCCTAATAACGTCACTGAGAAGTCTCACATAGTCTCCAGGGTGACCCTATAAGCTAAGTCTGGCATAGAGAAAGTACTCCAGTGCTTTATGAGCGTTCTAATGATGGCTACTGCCTGTCAAACAATGAAGAATGAAATCTAAGAAAGTGAGGCCAACAAAGATCAAGTGTTCAGTAAACAGTGAAGCCTTGACTTAACCCTGGTATGTCTGATGTCAGACCTTGCGTGCAGCTTGTCCCTGCCCCCACCTCTTCGTGGAGGTAGTGAAAGTGAAGGAAATTTCCTTCCATGACAATAGTACAAGCATGATCTACCATCGGCTGTCAGCATTCCTTTCAGGAATCTTTGAAATCCTCTGGTTATTTTACTCCTTATACATCTCTGTGGCCTGACCCAGCTTTGGACTTCTGTCTTCTAACTCCCCCTTCTTCTTTTCACTCATTTCATAATATATGCTTCAAAATATCGCTAAAACTGACTATGATTTCTCTATCAGGAGATGTAATACCAATATATGTGCTAGAATATTCTTTTGTTCAGTTGAAGAATGACTCAACATCTTCTGCTATTTTGTGAAATATTGCTTAGTTTTCTTCTTTTTGAAACAAGCCCCGTGTTTCTATGAGATCTTAGTAACACAGAGATGTAACAAGGGGAATAAAACTGATTCATAGTCATGCTGCTGCAACTGTGCAATTAATTAGTGTTCTTTTCTGTGTATGCTTTACTTACTATCTTCAACCTAGTTAATATTCTTTGTTCTTTTCTGTGTTTGTGTTTGTTTGTGTACATGTGTTTTGTATGACCCCTACAGAGACTTAACTCTGGAGCTAAAGAAATAAAAGAATGCATACCTCATACATAAATATATAAATGATACATTTAAAAACCATATATAGCTTGAGAACTCACAGACCATGTGCATTGCATGTTTCTTTTTCAGACAAGTCTTTCTATGTTGACCAGGTTCGCTTAAAGCTTACAGAGGTACATTTTTCTCAGCCTCCAGAATACTGAGACAATAGGCACATGGCAGGACACCTGGCAGAGATTTATTTGTTTATGTGTATGTGCTAGTTCATATGTACCATGCTTGTGTAGGAACCCATGGAGGTCAGAAGAGAGCCTTAGATACCTTAGAACTAGAGTTAAAGGTGATTGGAGCTGCCTCACATAGGTGCTGGGAACCAAATCTAGGTCCTCTGCAAAAGCAGTTAGTGCTGTTAGCCACCGAATCATCTCTCCAGCTGATTTTTAAATCAATGCTATATTCTTGAGTCTCTTTTCATTGCATGAACTATTCTGTAAATGGTTATTTAGCTAAATATATATTCATGTTTTGCTAATCATATCGTAGATAATTTAAGCAATCCTTGCTCAGTAAATCTTGCTTTTTTATGTTGAATTCTCAACCCGATGAAGAGAACATCTTTGGAATCTAAGTGCATATCCACATCATCATTTCTCCAAAAACAACTTCCAGGTTTTGTCTTCCCCTGCTTCGGAATATTTCACAGAAGGGAAGGAGTATCCATTTGTTTGCCTCTGCAGCTGAGTGTATAGAGTCAACAGAGCCAATGCAGATGGGGCCCTCATTCTAATCTACAATCTACGCTACTCACAGGTCCCTGCCTTTTTCTCTAGACCATGTGACATCCCATCCTCTGCAGAAGACCAGTCAAAAACCCATATGCAGTTTGCACATTCAAAATGAGTAAAGGTATTTTTCAAAGGAGAACTAGGGATGCATATCCTAGGGAAAACATCATTTTGATGGTGTGGTTGTGTTTTGGAATCATCCCTGTACTTAAATTTTTAATTTGAAAAATGCTAGAGGGAGCTTGACCCATGCTCTCTACGTTCCCAGAGTCTAACCATGAAGTATATTAGTCTTTCTAATGGGCTCAGCAACTTTAAGGGAAAGAAAAATGCATCTATCGATTTGGCTCAGCTGTCTCAATTTGGGAGCTGTCCCAGTAATCTCATTATTGTAGTATGTATGCTTTTATTCCCTCAGCTCCAGAATTAGGTCTATAAAGAGAGCCAGGAGCTGCATTCTCAGCAGGACCTCAAGGTATCAAATGCACCCAGGAGCTCTTGCCTACTCATTTTCATTAGCACAAGGCACAAATGACAAATCACTATTTCTTGACCCTCACATTATTTTAGGTTCAGGGATTTTTGTCATTTTTGTCATATAAATCTTGGTCTAAGTTAATGCGTGATTTTTGTCATTTCTAAAGTTGGGCATTCCATATACTTTGGCTTGGAAAGAGATTTAGATATATCTAAGCAATCTCTTCTTTTGTTTGACTGTTCTTGTACAGCCCCTAGAATGACCGTGAGCATCCCTCTTGGATCAAGCACAAAGAAAATGGTAATCATTCAAAGAGACTTCGGACATCTTAACATCCTTTCTATCACAGAAATTAATTCTAAAATAAGTGCAACTGCTTTTGTTTTTTTATGAAACTCCTTTGCATGCTTCACTTCTCTGCAAGGAAAGGAATATGCTCATGTGCAGGAAATGTGGCTTGCTTGGATCTCCAATTCACCCCCACTCGCCATATGCAGCGCATAAATTTATAATGTGTTAAGCTCCAAGAACAGCTGATGATGGATTTCAGCTTCCCAACCTAGGTTTAATTCCTCCTAGACTCTCTGTCCCTTCACATCAGCTCTCTGTGTTGTGAAAGTACTTTTATAACTAATCAAATATCTTCTGCTACAGAGAGTTTAAAGGCTCCTAGGGAGAATGAAAATCTGTATCAACAAGAGTGTGAGAGGTGTTAATGAAGTGTTCTTCTCTCCACACCCACTTTCTCTCTTCCATAGCTTTGAAAGGTCATGGGCTTTTAGAATGGAACTTTCCCAGATGGCCAAAGTATATGACATTCCAATATAATGTTGGGTTATAAAGTGCCTTTTTACACAAAGAATTGTCCCTACACTGTTATCTTTTTGCTTTCTAGTTTCCCAAGCAGAAACTCTGTTCAATTTCTTTCCATTTGCTTCAGGCAAAATAAGCATATTTAATCTCTTACAACTAAAATTAAGGCAATTTGAAAGGAGGAAGAGATAATAGGATTCAAGTACCTCATTTAACAGAAAGAAACAAAAGGACTTTCCTGTCACATAACTAGATAACAATATTTTCCCCTTAAGTGTTTTCCACAATAACCAAAAATGTTGCTTATATCACCGATAATTGATGGAAGATATATAGAAAGCATAAATATACATATATATGTATATGCATATATATATATATATATCTTGCCTATGCAACTTATTTTCATGTCTTAAAAACATCAGACTGAAAAGATTGACATTACTTATCAAAGGAAGATTTTGCTTATTTATTCAAAAACCCATAATTTCCAAACAAATAACATTCTGGAAAGGTAAAACTATGGAGACAGTGGGAGTTCAGTTGTTGCCAGAAACTGGAGAGGAAGATGAGCCAGAAAAGCACAGAGGAGTTTTAGGTTGTGTAACTGTCATGGTGAATACATGTCATTGTGGATTTGTTAAAATCCATAAAATACACAATACCAGCAGTGAGTCTTGATAATATAAACTATTTTTCTTAAGTAGTAAAGGTATGGGAGTGTAAGTCCATCAGTTGCAAGCATGTACTACTCTGGTATATTAACAATGGGGGGAATGTAGTGTGCACATGGATGGGGATTATGATCTATGACAAATCTCCACTGTACTCTTAATTCTACTATGAACTTAAAATTGTTCTTTAAAACATCTTTTTAAAAATTTACCACTAGCTAGGCAGTGCTGTCAAATGCTTTTAATCCCAGCACCCTGGAGGCAGAGGCAGGTGGATCTCTAAGTCCGAGGCCAGCCTGGTGTACAGAGTGAGTTCCAGAACAGCCAAGGCTACACAGAGAAAGCCTGTCTCCAAAAACAAAACTTAAAAAAAAAAATTCTCACTGATATATCAAATCAGAATAAAGGCCAAAATTTGGTACCTACCTGCCAAAATAAAGAACAAAGATATCTCCCTGATGACTGGCTCCTGAGATCAATTATGACATAAGAGGAGGAGATTCAAAAGAATACTCAGTAGCAGGCTGTTGTGAATCTGGGATTTTGAAATGAATGGTAGAAACTGAGAGTTCACGAAGATTCCTTAAAGGAGTTTAAAAAAGAGATTAAGGGGCTTCCCAAAATAGTATCACCTTGAATAAAAACATCCTGTCTATTTTCATTCCTAAAATATCGCCAAATGACCAGAGGGACAAGTAGCAGTGGAGGACAACATGCATCAGTACTGGAACTCTAAAGACACCACTGTTCACACGCTGTAAACCAGGAACTCACAGTCGGATAAATGCAGCACGATTAAGAGCATGTGCTGCACAAACACACCAGGGGCTGACTCACACCTGCTCTTCTTGGGAAAACAAAATAATATCCAATGTACGAACACAAAACAACAGAGCACAGCTCACAGATTCCAGGTTCTCAGCCAAATTAAGGTCTGAATACTACCAAGTGCTCTGAACCAACAGTGCACTTTTCTGTGGTAAACCCCCTTCAGGAGGGGTTTGCCACAGAAAACAAAGAAAATAGAGTCTAAGTCTCAGCTCTGTTTCCTGTCCATTAGACCTTAGACTAATTACTCCTTCTGTGCTTTTTATTTTCTTAAGTGTACAATCGTGAAAACAATGGCCTTCACTTGATAGGTTTGTTAAAAGGAAAAGAGACAATGTGTGTAAAATCTCAGTTACTCTCCTAAAGTCACTGAAGAAAGCTCTCTTAAAGGACACAGCATTGGAATAATACTCTCTTCCTTTCTCAGTACCAGAAAACAGAAACACAAAAGTACTCTGGAGACTGCTGAAGGCTGACCAATGATCTCTTAAGTGGTCTTTAAAGCTGTGTGCGTCCAAATCCACAGGACCTCTACACCCTACGTGCATATGCTTATTAATGTTAACAAAGACAAGTAAGGAACAAATGTACAGAAATGTTGATGGACAGGTAGATCTCTCTAACACCAAACACATTTCCAGAGACAGAATACAACTTGATCCTGGTTGTTTCCAGTTTCTAGCTATTACAAATAAGGCTGCTATGAACATAGATGAGGAGGTGCCCTCGTAGTTTGGGGAGAAATCATTTGGATGTATACCCAGAAGTGGTATGGCTGGGTCTTCAGGTAGAACTATCCCAAGTTTTCTAAGATATCACCAGACTGATTTCCATAGTGGTTGTACAAGCTTGCAATCCCACCAGCAATGGAGGAGTGTTCCCCTTTCTCCACAACCTCACCAGCATGTGCTGTCATTTGAGTTTTTGATCTTAGCCATTCTGGCAGGTGTGAGATGGAATCTCAGAGTCGTCTTGAGTTACATTTCTCTGATGATTAAGGATGCTGAGCATTTCTTCAAGTGTCTATCAGCCATTAGGGATTCCTCCTTTGTGATTTCTCTGTTTACCTATGTTTCCCATTTTGTGATTGCATTATTTGGTTTCTTGGCATTTAATATCTTGAGTTCTTTGTAAATTTTAGATATTAGCCCCCTGTCAGATGTGGGGTTGGTGAAGATTTTTTCCCAATCTGTAGGTTGCCATTTTGTTTGAAGGACAGTGTCTTTTGCCTTACAGAAGCTTTTCAGTTTCATGAGGTCCCATTTATTGATTGTTGGTCTTAGATCCTGAGTTGATGGTGTTCTGTTCAGGAAGTTGTCACCTGTGCCAATGAGTTCAAGGGTTTTCCCCACTTTCTCTTTAATAGATTTAGTGTGTTAGGCATTATGTTAAGGTCTTTGATCCACTTGGACTTAAGCTTTGTACAAGATGATAAGTATTCTTTTACATGTCAACATCTAGTTGGACCAGCACCATTTGTTGAAGATGCTGTCCTTTTCTCATTGTACTGCTTTGGCTTCTTTGTCAAAAATTAAGAGGCCATAGGTGTGCAGGTTCATTTCTGGGTCTTCAATTCGATTCCATTGATCCACTGCTCTGTTTCTATACCAATACCATGCTGTTTTTGTTACTATTTCTCTGTAGCACAGCTTGAAATCTGGGATGGTGATGCCTACAGATTTTTTTTTATTGTACAGGATTGATTTAGCTATTTCTGGGTTTTTTGTTATTCCATATGAAGTTGAGAATTGCTTTTTCCAGGTCTATAAAGAATTGTGGTGGCATTTGTGAAACTGTGATGGATAACAAAATATAAATGAAATCTAACTTTATCTCAAACTTTAGAAGAATTTTACACATTTATAGCTTGTCCCAAGCACTGATTAAAACCAATTTGGGGAAGAAAAGGGTTTATTTGTCTTACAGGCGAATCCATCACTGAGAGAAGCCAAGGCAGGCACTCGAAGCAGGAAGCTGAAGGTAGGAATTTAGGCAGACATCATGGAGAACTATGCTTCCTTCCTTGCCCCTCCTGACTTGTGTGCTACCTGTCTCATACAACCCAGGCCCACCTTTGAAGGATGGCATGTCCTAGTGGGATGGGCCGTCCTACATCAAATAGTAACCTAGACAAGGCCTCACAGACAGAGCCACAGGCCAATCTGATGTAGACAATTTCTCAACTGAGGTTCATCTTTTCCCAAGAGACTCTGGGTTGTGTCAAGCTGACAGCTTAAGCTAACTGTGACATTATCTGTCCACGGAACTCTACCTACACTATTGATAGTGAGAGAAGCCATTCTCTATGATGAAACAAGTAGCCTTGTCATGGGAGATCTAGGTAAATAATAATTAGCTGTTTGTTCCTAGGTATGTGTTTGTACTATGCTGGTGGGTGGAACTGGAGCTCACTGTTTCCTCCTGAAGACTTTTAGGGTGTTCAGCTGAAGCATAGGTGGGAAATGCCCTTGAACATCAGAATACTACAGTGCTCTTCTAGCCCAGCATTTCCCACTCACAGCCTGATCAGCATAAATGTCTTTTATCAAGGCACCTTACAAAGATGTAAGGCAGAGCAAGCAATTCAGCACTGTTACTCTTTGCAGGGAGCTCTTGTCTGCAGATCAGTGTAATCCTGTTCTTACAGGCAATTCTAAACATGTGAAGTGTCCCCTGTGGTATCAAGGACTCCTTGAGATGATAGTAAATGGGATTTAATTTTTAGCCACTAATACCGAAATAACAATGATTGGAATATTGACTGTAGATACTCTCCAAAGGCCTTTGGACTGCAAAGCTTTTTAAAAATTATACAATTTTCTAAATTGCACCCTGCACTTTTGAAATCCCTCCTGGATATGAACATTAAGAGCTCCCATTAGAATACATAAAACCCAAACAAATAAATCAAGACAGCACATAAGAATTGCAAATAGAAGGATACAGAAAAGGGAAAGAAGGAATACCCTGGGTCTAACCTCCAAAACCCATTAAACAGGACCATTTAACAACTTGTAATCTCTTCCCCTAAATAACAGAGTTTTCAATTGTCCTTCAAATAACCGAAAAAGGGGGGGGGGGGCAGAGAAACACCCTCCCCACCCTCTGGGTATGGGACGTCGCTCTCTTAAAATGACTTCCTGCTGATTTGGGTCGTAGTAAACCTGTTTGGGGCCCAAACCAAAATGGAAAAATGGTTAAAAATGTTAATACAATCCTTTTATGTTCAGTCCTTCTGTTCTCAGCTGTTTAGATGTCCTAAGGAGTTTGTAGGCAGAAGCTGAACTTCCAGGCTTTACTGAGGTTCTGGCTGGGGCATTGTGTAGAGCTGAACGGTCTTAGCGATATTGAGTTGTTGTGGTTGTAGGCTTTTGATGGAGACATCTATTGAGGGAGTCTGTCAGGCTGAATCATCTGGGTCACTCATCTTCTTTTGGTGTCTGATTCTGATTTCTGCTGATGTTTCCGTTGTCCAGTTGTCCCTGGGTTCCTTGAATGGATGCTTTGATTCTCCTGGAAAGATAAGAATAGAGCCCTGCCCTAATCCTCACTCAGGGACAATCGCCCTCTTTTTTTGGGGGGGGAGGTAGATAATATTTCTCCTGAAGCAAATTTGGATTTTGACAATATATAAAGTGTTATCTTTCAATCTGGTTTAAAGAAGAAATTATTTTGTTATTTTGGAGCTAAACCAGCTTTAGTGTATATATTTTGAGGTCTCGAGGACAATTTGTTTGTGTTGTGTGGGCCTTTTGTAAGTAGCTTTTAAACTTAGGTCCTTCCAAATCCTATGTGTGTGTCTCTGCATTCTAATTATTGGGATCCGAGACCTGTGGTTCCCATCTGAGGGGATTAAAGAGAAACAGGACCAAAAGGCTGAAGACTGATGCTGGAATGTATGGAGAGAAAATGGGAACTGTCCAGGTAGTCACTGGTTTGTCATTTCTTAGTATTGGAAGCTGCAGGCCCTGCACTTCCTATATAATCAGATATATTTATCCTTCTCAGCTCTCTGAGGTGGTTGAAGAATAGACAGCTTGAGTCTCATAGCTAAATTTTGAGTTGTTTAGGAATCAAGAGGGCATTCTAGATCTAAAAAGATGGTTATAATAGTGATGCAAGTTAGTATGAAAACTAAGTCAGTTATAGAACTTTAAACTCATGGAGATGGTTAGAAGGTAGAAGGTTAAAGTCAGGGTCCAAATATGTATGAACTGGACATTGGGAAGGTATACTGGGCCATTTAACTCTCATAAATGTGGCATACTTAATTCTGCTGTTTTGTATAGAATTTACTGTTATAAGAGAAAGAACCATTTGTTGGAATGAAAAGAGA
This sequence comes from Lophiomys imhausi, assembly GCA_907164525.1. Classification (NCBI taxonomy): domain Eukaryota; kingdom Metazoa; phylum Chordata; class Mammalia; order Rodentia; family Muridae; genus Lophiomys; species Lophiomys imhausi. The sequence continues at coordinate 1,973,342 of CAJQZJ010032201.1, read as the reverse complement.
AGCTGTTGGGGGGGGAAGGGTTTGCGACTGAGATGTAACTTGAAAAAAAAAATAAAGTACTTATAAAAAAAAAAAGAAAGAGAGAGAGCCTGCCCAGGATAAGTTAGGCAACCAGTTAAGGCACTCGGGCCAGGCCGCCTGCTCCTCTGCCAAGCCGCCGGCTACTCCACCAGCCTAATATTACAGTTTATACTTACTAATAACTACATTAATTAATTAATCTGCAGTTTTCAGGTGGCACCCCACGTTGAGCACCATATATTAAAAAAAAATAATTTAATTACGTTGGGTTGTGCGTTTGTAGAAATAATCAGTTAAATTGTTTACCAGTATTTAAACTGTTGTTAATTTGTTCGGCAGCTGTTAATTCTTATCCAGACATTATAAATAAGCACACAGAAACCGCATGGATTTTCACAAGCCTTGGCCTGAGTTGTGCAATCCTAGCTCATCTAATCTAGCTCTTAATTCTATTACCCAAATATGACCCCTGTATATACATACATCCCCTTGGACTGCCATTCTCCACACTAGCTGATGTTCCAGGCCATCTGGAATGATTCTCTTGCATCTACCCCATGACGTGTGTCTTCTTCTTCCTGCTGCTGGCTGGAATGCTTTTTTCTTCCTGCTGCTGGCTGGAATGAATTCTTCTGTCTAAAGCACAGGCTTTCTGTTAGGAAGTCCCACCTTTCTCTGTCTTTGTCCAATCTCAGGCCTCAGCATTTTATTTAACCAATCAGAGTCAAGGTAAGTAACAGACAGCAAACAGGACCAATTAACATTTAGAATGCTTAACACTACCCCAACACTTTGTCCTGTTCTTTCTTTTTGTCCTCAAGATATTCAGCACTTTTCTTAGTAACCTTTTGGTTCTTTCTTGGTGGGTAGTCCATGTTCTTCAATACAATGTGATAAATAATTACCTACTGCCTTTCATGCCAGCTAAAGTGACTCTTTACAACCTTAAGTGGATACATGTGGCTTTTGATGAATACAACCCCATTTCTTCTAAAAAAAAAAAAAAAAAGAATTGCAAATAGAACTATGATTTTAAAAGATACAGTACATTCCTCCCTGAATGTCAATGGAATAGGAATTGCTTAAAAAAATTCTCCATCTGAAATTCTGAAATCAAGAATTGGAGACATACTGAAACAGTCCATCTTTATTATGATAGCTTAGTGGATTTTATCCATATTTGGATGGAGTAGAGCAACCAGAAAATTAACTCTTTTAATTCTGCATCAAATTCATTGTCCTTCTCTGCCTTACTCACTGCCTAACAATCATCTATCTTTACTTCCATCTCTTAAACAAGGTTTTGATTTTGGAGTATGGGATATTGAAAGCAGGATCCACCTTAAAGAAAATGTTAACAGATGATTCAGTATTCTTTCAGTCACTGATTAGTCATTTGAAAGTCAAAGGCATTTATTTTATGACAATAATAGCAAAGAGTAGTATAATTTAGTGTAAATATTCCATATTGTGAAGTTTTCTTTTGATAAAAGGCCTTGCTAGAGAGGAATATGTTCTACCAAACACTGGTATTTGGAAGTATGAGGATCACGTCCCTTTTCCATGTTTGAGACCATGTGACAGAAAGAGGAAAGCAAGAGTTGACATCTAGGCATGAAGGTCATTGTCCTAGTGAAAACTGATCTATGCATACATGACTCCTAGAAACACAGGGATAGATATACCTTGCCAATTTAATAATGATACAACATGATAGATACACAGATGATATATGGATGGGAACTAGACACACAGATGGTAACTAGACACTGATACATACATTAAAATAGCACTCTTTTGAAAAGTATCATACATTTTGATATTTTCATCTTGGGTCAGAGACTACAGATGATTCACAGTGAGCAAAACTGTTCATTGTCTGATGGAGTGTACTTTTTGCATTGTTACAGTTACTGCTGGTGGCACGCCTGTTCATTCATTTTGCTATTGCAAAGGTGAACAGCAAACATGGAATTTTATTTCTCTTGCCACCACCTAACATTTACTGATATCCACCTGGCAGATATCACCGAATGCACAGTTCCATTTTGTCCTCACAGTGTCATTATTTTCCCCCTCTACCTTCTGAATGCGTTAGCACTTCACAATTGATGAATACCTCATGCTAAGAAAGCGTCAGCCTTTACTTTGAGCTTGATACGTCACTCCTAAGCCATATGCTTCTTTTGAGCAGAACAGATTGACCATCCTTTACTTGTTAAACTAAGTCCTGGGAAGAAAGGGGTAAACTTGTAATGAAGTCAGTCTGGGCTGAAATCCTGGCATGCCATTTAGGTATATGTGTAGTCTCAGGAAAGTTACAGGTCCTCTTTAAACATTAACATCCTCATTTATGAAGTGAGGATTTAAAATAGTGCCTATTTTGAAAGTTTTTGTAATTGCAGAAGATTTGCTTATAAAACACTTAATATGATGGTTAGATCATGGCTAACACACAGTATATATTAGTTTCTCTAATTGTGATAAGTATATCATGGTTTCTACCCTCAAACCATTGATTTCAGGAGGGATAATCAAACAGGTACAAAGCAATTGTTACAAATAATTGAAAATGACTCTGGAATCCTTAAAAGAAAAGAGTGATAATGTCAAGTCAGTGAGAGCTTAGATATCTGTGTGCAGAAAGACACATTTTATTAGGGCCTTGACAAGTAGAGAAGTGGCAGGACTTCCCAAGCAGAGACTTGAGCGAAGCTGGAAGCAGGAAAACGCCACACACCACGACCGGTTAACAAAGAAGTGAGGATACTTCAAGCATGTGTTCACTATATCTAAACAGTAGGAGACAAGACTAGGAAAACACATTGGAGACATTGATACATTTAAATACAGATCCTTTATTTAAGTGATAGCAGAGCACTTTCAGAAGAGGCATAGGAATGTGCTTGAACTCTTAAGGTGTGTGTATGTCACAGCAGTGATAGTAAAAGGAACATAAAGCCACTAGGTAGAATAATTGAGAAGAAATAAGGAAGTTAAATGAACAAGGTAGTTCAGTAAGAGTGTAATGCAGAAAAGGGGTCTGTCTCTGGGCTGATTGACACATATAATGAACAGGAGTTGGAACAGTGAACATGAGGAGTAAGGGAGAGAAAAAAATAAAAGCACTGAAATTTCAGGTTGAGTTGAAATAACCAGAGACAAGGCACAAGGTAAGGAGGGAGAGGGAGAGAGAGAGAGAGAGAGAGAGAGAGAGAGAGAGAGAGAGAACACCAGCTTGGCAGAACAGTTGGTGAACCTTCTTGAGGGCAAGTAGCCTTCCTTTGAAACAAGATGCTGAGAAGACAGAACAAACAACAAGGGCCAGACTCGGGAAATCACAGTGGTGACCGATTGGATTGGGGAGAAATACCCATAAGACTAAGAAGAGGAGTATCTTTTGGTAAAAGAAACTGCCAAAGTAGGGAGAATGCCAGAAGCCAACAAAAATTTATGCAAAAAAGAGGAAAAAGTTAAGAAAAAGGTGCATGGGTGGGGTGACCAAATACCTCCTAGGGTTACAAACAAAAGGTAAGAGACTTTAAGCAAAATAGAGGATCGTGTAAACTGGTACAGAAAAATCAGTTATAAAGTCTGATAAATGACCAATAATCACTCTAAAATAAAAAGTCACTGGCATACTATTTGGACAATGCTTTAGATACTATCTCATAGTGCTAAACATACAGAGATCATATGAGCCAGTAATTCCTCTCCTAGGTATCTACCCAGAGAGAAATGAAAATAAGTGACTAAACACTTGCACATTAATGTTCAATATTCACCACAGTTCAAAAACACAGACAGATCAAATGTCCACTGATTGATAAATATATGAATAAAATCTGTGTGTCTAAACAATGAGTTATTATTGTATGGTTATTAATGAACTACTGACATATATTACAGTATGGTTAAATCTTGGAAACATAGTCCTAAGGGAAAGAATGTAGTCACAAAAGTAACTACAGATTATATGCTCCCATTTATAAAGCCACGCACCATTTGTTGATAAAGGTGTATCCTTAGGTGGGCTCATAATAGACAGCACACTTATATGAACCTAGATGGCATAGCCAGGGCTGTATGGGATGGTCTATTGTGCACAGGCTGCAAAATTGTATAGCATATCATTTTATCAAACTCTGCAGGCAAATGTAACCCATTCGTAAATATCTGTGTATCTAAAATCCTCTACAAATAAAACCATGTAATAAAAATACAGGGAAGAAGTTCAGCTACAGTAAGCTAAGTATTGTTAGTATGAATAGACAAACATGCTGACATATCCTTAAATCTTCTGAACTCAAACTACTGTGATTTAATGTTTTTCTTCTTCTTTTTCCTTCTTTCCGTCTTTCTGTCTGTCTTTCTTTTTCTTTCTTTCTTTATTTATTTGTTCTTTTTTCCCCTTATTTCTCTCTCTCTGTGTATGGTGTGTGTGTGTGTGTGTGCCTGTGCCTGTGTGTGTGTGTGTGTGTGTGTGTGTGTGTGTGTTTCTGTGTGTGTAATGCCTGTGCACATAAACATGTGTCCACTTGCAGGTGGAAGGAAGCTAGAGAACATTTTGGATCGTTCCTCAGATGTCAAACACCTTTTTAATCAAAGACAAACAAACAAACAGAGTCTCATCCTGACCTGGGTTGTCAAGTAGTCTAGACTGGCTAGCAAGATGCTGAGTATTACAAGTAACATGCCACCACATTCACCTTTTTTTTTTAAATAGTGGTTCTGAGAATCAGATTCAGATACTCATGACTTACATGAAAAGAACTTTGCTGACTAAACCATCTTTCTATTCTTTGACTTGAATTTTCATTAAAAGAGGCTTATGTAATTTTTTGCTTTAAAACTCAGTAGAGACTTAAATTAATTGATGATTTATAGGAAACACAACACTCAGAAGCTTTTACAAAGGGACTTAATGTGCTATTGAGATAGACAATAAAATATTCTTACTAGTTGCCAAATGCTTATGAACTGGACATTGGAAATATATTTTTCATAATTGTTGCCTAATTGTTCCTATTGTTTTGTTTTGTATTTATTGTTACAAGAAAAAGAGCTTTTTATTGGACTAAAAGAGGGAGATGTTGAGGGGGAAAGATACACCTTAAATTAAAAAAAATTATCTGGACACACACACCACACACACATACACATGCACACATACACACATACACACAGACACATACACCACCCACTACACATACACACACCTCAGCACCTCAGGAACTCCCAATACCCTCTCCACCTCCTTAAACCAGCATCTTGTCCGCTGCTTAGAGACAACGGGACTTGAAGTGCACAGTGAAGAGTTAAGTACTATTCATTTCCTGTCTTCTGAGCTACCACATCAAGAGAACAGAATTGAAGCACCACCGCTTCAGGGCTTACAGGATCTAATATTCAAAGATTAATGTGCCACACAAAGCCCTACAGAACAAGAGTCAGGACATACTGCAATTTATCAGTTCAGTGGACAGACGTCTCATTCATTACCAACTCTGCTGAGTTTCGGGCACATGCCTAACTGCTTCAAGAACTTGCTTCTAAACCAACCAGCTCTGTTGAGAAGGGCTTACTATAGTATAATAGAACGTTAGATTTAAGATCTTTTTAAAAATAATATCAAATAATATGAACACTGAAAGAGCCCTAAAAAGGAAATGTATCAAAAATATTAAAATAAAAATCCTGGTTGAAAGATAAGCAAAATTTTCAATTGGAAACTTCTCTAGGTCATAATGTCAGAATACTAGCATCATTATATGTTTACATGGCAAGCTCATGCCTCTATCTACTCTGAACATGAAAATTAATCATTTTAAAATTATGAATATTTTCAATTGTTTTTTACACAAACAAAACCAAAGTCCCAAGAGAATAACAAACTTTTCAAGTTTGCAATAACCAGTAAATAAACAGAACCCAGAATTCATCTGGAATCTAATTTCAAAGGTTTAACCAGGCCATGATAATGGCTTTAAAAGTACAGAAAGTTTGGAAAAAAAAAACAGAAATTGTGTCAAATTTCCTCAGATAATAGACTTAAAGTATAAAGAAATATGCAGAGATCTTGATGGATTGTCAATGGTCCAGCTGCAAAAAACGCATAGAGGGAAAATGAGACTCTGAGCAAATATTAAAGCCTCATTTAGATCGAAGGCATCCAACCTGCAAAATTTATTGGGCCACAGACATAGACATCCTTGAATACATGCAGCCCATTGATAGACTGTAGATTGAACTTGCCTGATCTAGATGGATGAGTCTCATCAGGTAGTAAAAGAAAGGCCTTCAGTTGGAGGAGAAACCCGTGTTTAAAGTCATATTCATAACTTCCTCCAGTCTTCTCAGGCTCTGTTTAGATTCCATGGGGTTCAGTGTAGAGCACAGTTACAGATAGGACCTAATTACTAGGGAGCAGGAACCCAATCTTCTGTGGGAAACTGTCTTGGTAATTGGTTTGGAGTCTAACTTCAAGTCAGCTATCTTGGGGTCAGGACAGGGAAGGGAAGGAAAACTCAAAACTTCAATTTCAAAATCGGATTCCACAGAGAAGCATAGGTTCTGTTAGGTAACTGCCAACCCATAATAAATTACCACTGTGGTTCCCATTTAGCTTTCTGCATTGTCTGTAGAGACATCTTTTACTCCTTATATATAAGAAACCACCACAGAGGAGAAGTGAGGAGGAAGATGTATAATCTATTACCATATTACCCCCAAGAAGTTAATTTAGAGCTTATTTGAAATGTTTCTAGATAAATGTCCATTATAAGGTTAGAAGGCTTTTTCTTTTTTCTTTTTTCCCTAATAAATAGATTTATTTATTTGTTGCTTCAGGTTACATTTCCATCATATTGTCCTCTTTCCCCCCTTCCCAGCCCCTCCCTCCCACCCTCTACCCCCTAACCAGAAGGCTTTTTCTTAATCTGAGTGAAATATCTAGGTATAATGTAGAGGCTTGGAGACCATCAGGCAGTAATTTTAAATTTGGGATTGGGTGACCTCTTCCTAAGGACTGAAGACAAAGAGCCCTGCAAACCCTGCAAAGAGAGGTATACTATCATGCCTCCTAACAGTTTACAGCATGGTCCCCAGTTCCCTGCAACTATGGGACTCTCTTTCTCCTTGCTGTAGACCTGAGCCAAAACTTCATCTTAAGACATTAGCTCACCCTTTACTACAATACTTATTCAGCCAGATATTGGAGTGGATTAGTCAAATATGACACTGCAAATCTTTCAAAACTACATAACTTCTTGTTTTAAGCCCAGCAATTCCACCTGGATTTTCCCAACTTAGATGAAGGGAAATGTGCTACTGCCTTACTTGACTCGCACCGTCTGCAAATATAACTCGGTCTTCAAAGGTTATGCTTTGTGTTGCTGGCCCATCTTTATCCTGAGAACCCTTGCTCAAACAAAACCTCTGTGATATGTTCTCATTTTAGCTCTCTTCTTAAGTGACCTTGAAAGGCTGAAGATCTCAAAAGAAAATTTCTTTACTTGGGGTCCTGGTGGAAAAAAAAATTAAAGGAAGGGTTACGGAGAAAGTACTGGTATATCAACTGCAGAGTGTAATATAATTGCAAATAAATGCAGTTTTTCTCTAGGGACGAGGCTGTATCTAGGCAGATGCTGGCAATGTCCTGGTGTTGCACATAAATGAGAGATGCATTGCAGAGAAATGCAAATCAACCTGTCTTCTGGGCAGCAAGCCCAGTCAGGGAGGAAACCTTGCCTTTTACTGGAAGCTCATCATCCTCCTGGCCACATTCTCCAATCTGCAGTCATTTCTCTAAGAAAACATCAAATGAGGACCAGTCTCCATGAAGGGACACTGTCCTCCAGGAGCTTCATGACTTTCCAAAGCAGTGATGTAATCCCAGTTTGTGAAGTGTTCCATTCCAGACTTAGATGAGCTAGAAAGCTTTCCCTTGCTGACTTATTTCAATCCATGTTTATGAAACATCCTAAGAAAATTTCACTGAGAGCATTTATGAATATTTTTCACCATGTGGAATTAGATTGTAGCTTTAAGATCTACAATTCTGTGATAGTTGTAATCTTAAGGATGAGAGAACTTGTGGAATAATTTCTTTTCTATTCTGATGGCATGATCCATCTGCAATAGAGTTTGTTTTAGAGCATTTCAGCAAAATTCTGTGTTCACCTGTCTGGAGACAAGAAACCCACTCACTATCAACACAGTTCATCCCTTTTACAGCTCTAGTTATCAAACTCCCTCCTGATAGGAAGCTTAAATATGCATCAAATACCTCTCCTTCCCTATATCACTCTCTCATTTACTACCCCACATCCACTCCATTTAATTCTACTGTTCTTCTACATGAGAAGGTTTGATATGTTCTGATTTCACAGAACCATACATAGTCTCATGTTACTTAGTACAGATATGCCATGCTGTGAAATTGGACACTAAACGCAGACATGCAACATTCTACCTGCATTTTTCTTATAATGACCAATGAAGTCTGAGTGATACCTAACAAGTAAAGGGAACTTTGAATAGTTCCTATTTGTCCTCAAAGAGAAAGAAGGAGTATATTATGATCTACACTATTCATATCCTCCTGCCCCAGGCTTCCAAGTCCCTAGGACTACACGCTAGAGAAAAATCTTCCCAGAATGCCCAACCTACAAATACAGGAGTCTCAGAAAGAGGGGACAAAGAGAATGGGGGATTATAAATTAATTATGAGATAATTAAAGAATTATTTTCAGAATTACAGGGTGCGGGTTTTCAGGAAGCCCCACGTCATGCTCAGCACATGACAGTGGTGGCATATCTGTAATATCATAGAGCACTAAGCATTAGGAAAAGATCCTTGTCTTACCTACTGTTCTATTGCTGTGAAGAGTCACCATGACCAAGGCAACTCTTATTAAAGAAAGCATTTACTTGGAGACTTGCTTACAGTTTCAGAGAGTTAGTTCATGATCATCATAGAAGGAAGCTGACCGGCATGGTGCTAGAGAAGTAGGCAAGAGCTTTACATCCTGATCCACCAGCAGCATGCAGAGAGAAAGAGGTTTGGGAGAGAGAGAGAGAGAGAGAGAGAGAGAGAGAGAAACAGAGACAGAGACAGAGACAGAGGGACGGAGAGAGCTTGGTATGGGCATTTTAAATCTCAAAGCCCACCTTCAGGGATGCACCTCCTCCAACAAACCCATACCTACTCCAACAGGACCATGCCTCCTAATCCTCTCCTACTGACTAGGGAACAAGCATTCCAATATATGAACCTATAGGAGCCATTCTCATTCAAACAACAGTAATCTCAAAATTTCCAAAAAGAGCACAGGTTTCCTATAAAGGATCAACATTCGAATGGTGTCACATGACCCAAGAGATATACTAGAAGGTAGAAGACTAAGAGGCAATGTTCTGGGGGGGGGGGAGGGGGAAGTATTTCTAATATAGAGTTTTGTTCGGTCTAATGTTTGATCAACAATAAGGAGAGAATTATAAGACATCCTCAATAAAATGACTCAAAACAGAGAAAATAGGGTATGTAACCCAAGAAAGAAGTAAAAAACTCCAGCACTCAGTTAATGAAAATGCAAACACGGGTCGGGCAAGATGACAGTGATCAGCTTGGACATCTTCTGATCGTCAGGAACACGGATTGGACCACTGCAGAGATATACTCCTGCTGAACAGCAGTTTGTGAGCCTCAAGCCTATCTGGGCTTACCCAGCAAAACCAGGGACAATAAAGAACTCTGTACTGGAAATATAGACACTGGAGGATCAGGGTCTCCAGACATGGGACATGGAGCGCTGCCTGCTGGGATACTGCAGTCCCTGCCAGCAGTGGAAGAGATGGCAGATCAGATCATTTCAGGACTCCAGCTGGAAATTTCAATCCAAACAGAGGCCCTCCTCAGTTTCCTGAGTCCGCAGCATCTGTGCAGGCATTCTGACACCCAGGAGAAGACCAGTAGAGCCACTATGGTAAGACTGAGGGTCATTTTCCCTGGGATATGCAGCATGGCGACATCTGGGTGACCAGTAACTAGGAGATCCAGCTGTCAGGTGCTGAGCTTCCCTGAGCCCAAGTGCGCTGGGGGCAGAATATAGACTACATATTGGAACTCTCTATACCCTCCCCTTGCCTGGCCTCTCGGCTGGGCTCTCTGCTGTGCATCCAGGTACAGCATCTACACCTCAGCCCGAAGCAGTGGAGCAGTGAAGCAGTTTTGGATCACTGTGTGCAGTTGGAGAAACCAGGCTGCACCGGTTCACAGAGTTACAAACCGAGAGGTCAGACTGGCTCTAAGACTCATCCGAGAGTTGATTGGGAGGACCACAGCCACAGTCCTGACACCATAGCTATGGGGGGTGGGGGGGACTGTTGGAAGCCCCTGCAGACCCAGGCAGGCTGCTCTAGAACACTGGTATTCAGGCAGGGAAAAGGCGACAGAGATTCGCTGAGTCCAAGAGCTGTAGTCACCTTGTGAACTCCATATTGGAACTCTCTCCTTTTTCTCACTTCAGCAGGGCACTACAGCTTCAGTCCAGGGCATCTAGATCTCCACCTGGAGCAGTGAAGTGGTCCTGGACTGTGGTGTGCCACCCGAGGGAGTGGGCAGTGCTAGACCACAGAACTTCTGAGAGAGGCACAGGCTGATCCTGGGGACCCCCTCCCCCAGACAGGCTACTCTGGAACACAGCGCCTCTGACAGGGAAAAGGCCACTGAGATTCCCCCTGAGTCCAAGTGCTGTAGATGCTTTGTGAACTCCATATTGGAACTCCCTGCTCGCACCCACTTTGGCAGGGCTCTGAGTCTACTGCCTCAGTCTACAGCATCTAGATCTCCATCCAGAGAAGGAAAGCAGTTCTGAACTGTGCTACACCAAACCCAAGAACTTCTGACAGACGGGCCCAGGTTAATCCAGAATGCCCCACCCCAGAAGAGTGTGGAAGGACTGCAACCAGTCCTGACACCCTAGCTACAGGGAAACTGCCAGAAGCCATGTCGGGCAGGCTAGACTGGAGCACAGCGATTCTGGCCAGGAAAAGGCAGCTGAGCTTCCCTGAATTCAAGCACTGTGGACAGGGTGTGAATTCCACATCAGAACTCCCTGATGGCAACTGCCTTACCCATCAGCTGAATACCCAGGCTGCAACACAGAGAGGGTGGGAGGGTGGGGCCGAGAGGGTTGGTGGGAGGGGACTGTGATGGAGATGTAACTTGAAGTAATAAATAAACAACAACAATAACAAAAAAGAAAATACAAACATGGGGGGTATAATTGGTGGCCATAGAAAGAAAGTAAAATACACTGTAGAATTTTTATTTGTTTAACAAAACAATGACACTGAAAAATATTCAATGAGTTGGACACATTGAAAGATGATTTATATTATTATGAGAGTTCAGTTATAAATTGATTATGGGAATATAAAAATATAAAAACTAAGCAAATGCAAAAAATGATAACTGTTTATTATTAGGGAGGACAAAAAAATAGTTGATCTGAAGGAAGCAGCTATGGTGTGCAGCAGGACTCAGCTATCAAGTGTAACTATAAGGTGAAGATGGACTAGATTTGTCATTCAGTGGTGAATGGCAAGTGTGGTCCTTAGGAAAGCCATGCAGCTGCATCACTGCTATCTAAAACCTTGTTTGAAATGAAGGTTTCCCAGGTTCCATTCAGTTCAACCAGACAGGGGGTGGGGCAGAATCTGTATAGAAATCAGCAGACAGGCAGATGCAGGTGCCCTTAAGTCTGAGAGTAATTGAGATAGCCAAATGCCTAGAGTAGAGAAGGTGACAGCTGCTTCTGGTCATTAATAGAGAGCTATGGACATATGGACATGAGGGAAACATTCTAATACATAAATGAAGTTAATAATTGATAAATTAGGAGATACAATGGGAGCATGATGTTTAGAAATGTGGAGGGGGATTTTAAAAAGTAAGTTAGAGAATTCACTGTAGCATGCCTTAGGATCAGGGATGGATGAGAGAGATCAGGGAATTTTATCTTCAACTCTTATAAGACAACTGATCCCTGAAATGGTTTTTATTTCAACTCATAAAATATAAGCCACATTATAGACGTTATAAAAAGAGCTCTGTCTTTCTTGATCTATCTGACCTGTTTTCAGACTGTTGCCTTTCTAAATTATAAAACAGGGTGATGGACCCTTAAGAGAATTTGTTTAAAGTTATTAATGATACTTAAAGTATTTTCATACACCTTCCTTTAAAAATACTCACACAACATACACTGACGATTTCTGGTCCAAAACTTCAATTAAAGATTGGTATTAGTGAGTCGCCCATACTACTTGGTAACAGCATATCTGCCTACGTGTTAGGCCCTAGATTCAATGCTCGAGGAAGAAAGAGAGAGTAGGGGGTTAGAGAATAGAATTGAAGGAAGGAAAAGAAAAAGGGAAGATCATCATTTTGAGCATGGTAGCACATATGTCCTCTTGTCACTTGGAAGGTAAAGGCAGGAAGACACCAGTGAGTTCAAAGCCAGCTAAGTCTACACACTGAGTTCTAGGCAACCATGGCTTCAGAGTAAGACTGCCACATAAAAGCAAATAAATACAAAAATGATACTACATTACTATCTTTATAGATAAGAATTTTAATTGGACACCTACATTAGCAAAAGTTTAGGAAGAAAAGCAAGGTACCATGACTTTACTTACTTAATACACCAATGTGTGAGATAGATTGTATCCTATGCTATGCTATATTAGATTAGATAAATGCATACAGACATAGACACTTAGATACAGATAAATATATCAATTGATAAATGATGGAACTGGAAGATAGATCAATGGTTTATACGAATAGATATATGATTGATAGATAAATAGATGGATGATAGATACAGACAGATGATCTATCAATAGAGATTAGATACATGGATATAGATAGATGATTGATATATGATGAGCAATCAAGAAAATACATAGAGCTTGCCACTGTGTACACACATAACCAGACTATCCCCTTGATTTGATTCTCATTATAATGAAGCATGGTTTTCTACTCTAAATTGAAGAAATCTTGGCCTCGCACAGCTGCTGGGCCTACTTCCCTGAGCCTTGCTTAACTGTTTGATTGTAGTTATCTTCATTTCAGCTCGTTGGGTTTGTGAAGTGAATGTGGACACCTGAAACGGATGCATTCTGTTTGATGTGAGGAGCTTGATCAAATCAAAGCAAAAATTGCTCTGCAATTCACTACACAGTCTTTAACAAACTAAAGAATCAGTTAACTGGGACAGCAAAGCCAGTTCACTAAACAATAAAAACACATCTTTTTCTTTAAGAAACAAAGAGAGAGAGAGAGAGAGAGAGAGAGAGAGAGAGAAAATGATGAAAAAGAAATGAAAGAATGAATGAGGGAATTTCATAAAGTAAACGAGAAAAAAATCTAAGTTTTAAGCTTCATTTTTGGAGACTCAGCTGAAAGTTTCTACTGGAAATGTGAACACAGTGCCCTCCCTGACTATGTTTACCCCTGGGGCCCTCATTCCTTCCTGTTTTATTCAGCAGACAGGCCTGTCTCTAAATAATGCAATGATGTGTAGGATTCAGCTCTGGAATTGATTGACCCAAGAAGCGTAGGAGGCTGTGTAGATTTTCAATCAGGTTTCTGGAAGCATCTCTGGAAAGTGTGCACACTTCATCCCAGCTCTGGACATCACCATAAATTTCATGTTTTTCCTGAGACAGAATGGCATCACCCTGACTTCTCAGATGCCCACATATCTGGTGTGTTCTGCATCCTGACTAGTCTCGTGAATCTCTGCGCACATCACTGCCTTTTAGCTTCTGTGGTTCATTTTGAATGTGTGCTCTCTGGTGTCCTCAAGACAACTCACTCCAGCCTCCCATTCACCCTGAAGCCCTGATACCCAGAAAACTAGGGATCGACACCCTTTTTGTCACAAGTGGACCCCAAAATCAGTTGAGCAAATAAATATGAATATCCTGGATTAAAGGAGGATGTTTTCATGTTTCAAGCTGGCTCAGGACAAAGATGGCTTTCTTATTTGGATATAGCTTGTTTATTTCTGTGAATGTGAGAGAGAAATTGCAGAGTCCTGCCAGACAAGCTAGTTAAAATGTTTCACTATCTTTTAACCCCTTCATAATGTAACGTCAAATATTATTCCCATCATTCCCTGCTCTCCTCCCACCTTCTGCAGGGGTAGTGGATCTAGGTATTTCTCTAGAGGCATAGGTCATACAACTTGTCTGGCATGCTTTCTATCAGCCAGAAAGGTCACTTTCTGCTGCACAACTGAGCCTGACTTCGATCTGGTCTATAAAGGAGAGAGGCAGGAACTGAGGAGGGAGGCAAGGTTCTGACCCTACTGCCAGCTACCTCCCCATTGCACCTGTCTCCATAGAAGACTTTTCTATGCTTCCTTTCAGTCTTTTTTTTCCTAGTGAAATGTAGCATTTTATATTCATATAGAAAATTGCATAAAATATAAATTCACAGTTTAATAAATTATCGTAAAGCGAACATCCTCCAAGTCCCTTCCAAGGACAAAATGAGAACATTGCTTACAGCCCAGAGGCACTTGGCACTCAGTTCTTAATCAGTATTCTTGCCTCTAACCTCAACTAACCCTGATCTGACTTGGATGGTGATCATCTGCTTGCATTTCATGAGTTTTGATACCTATGTATGAATCTCTGAGTAATGTCATTAGCATTGCTTATTTTTTGACCTTTGCATAAATGAGATTATATGTTATATATTTTTGTTCTGGATTCCTTCTCTTATAATTACATTTTTAAAGATTTTATTGTATTATACTGGGTTATATATGGGCATTTTCATGCAAGTATATAGTGTACTTTGAGCATATCTCCGGTAATTTCTCATTACCTCCCTTTCCCATTAGTCTCTTTTGTGCTCTAAACAGTTTTGTATCCACTGTCCCAACATCTGTACCTACATAATTTTCTGTACTTATATAAAATCTGGATATTAGTGTGAATGTAACAGACCTATCATATGACCCAGCTATTCCACTCCTGGGCATTTACCTGAAGGGCTCTGAGACAGCCTATCAGAGAAGTATGTGCACATCAGGATGGTACCCTGTGTTTGAAGCCCTATTCATAACAGCTAAGCTATAGAGCCAACCTAATTTTCAGAATGGATAAAGAAACTATGCACAGATACACAATGATATTCATTTGTGGCATAAATAAGAGTGAAATTATGCCATTGCAGAAAAATGGAAGCAACTGGATTGTCATAGTTATATTTTTGAGATTCTCCTGAGATCTCACATAATGAAGAGTTAACAGACTATCATTCCTTCCTGTCAGTGCATCACATTTCCTTACAAAATATCTATGTAGTATTCCTGTTGATGAGGCCATGACATTGCTTGTTGTATTTGGGTTATTATAAGCAATGCTCTTGAACATAGATTTGCACAGTTTGTCTTAATGTCTTTAGTGGTCTCGGTATGGCAGTGATACCCTCCTCCTCTCCCCTCATCACCTGCGATAGTCGGGAGAGCTGGCCCCTCACTGGCTGTAGCACTCGGGAAGGTGGCCCCTGCACCTCTCCTGGACAACATAGTAGAGCTGACCCTGATGGTGAAGGCATGGGTGAGCCAGCCCCAGGGTGTGAGAGCAGAAGAGCTGGCCCAGCACCTTACAGGCTGCAGCTTTTGGGAATGTGAG
The DNA here is from genome assembly GCA_907164525.1 of Lophiomys imhausi. NCBI lineage: Eukaryota > Metazoa > Chordata > Mammalia > Rodentia > Muridae > Lophiomys > Lophiomys imhausi. Next base: position 1,957,601 of record CAJQZJ010032201.1, on the reverse strand, counting down.
CCCTGTTCCTCAACTGGGAATCACACTAGAGCTGACTGGGGAGGTATGAGTGTAGGTGAGCTAGCTGGAGGGCATGAAAGCAGGAGAACTGCCCCTGACTCCTGCCTATGGTGGCATTGGCAGCCTGGCTAGAGAAGTGCTAGCGAGCTCTCTCTGGTGGTACAGATAAGGAGTGCAGGCACACTGTCCAGCTCAGCTACTTCCCAGGCCTAGATCCAGGGCTCTGAGTTAGCCCGTCCCAAAATCTATATCATCTGTGAGTGGTTTGGATGCACAAAATGGCAAGTCCTACTGATGCAAATCTTTAGGATCCCTATAACACGGGGCAACAACAGGATTACCAGGAGGAGGCCCAGTGAGGATCTAATATTGATAGTGTCACAGAAGCCAATGACCTCGAATGAGACTAATGAATGACTCATTGCAATGAACATTTGTAAGTGAAGATGTGTGGACATAGGGGTATACTGTGGGACATACTTTACATACTACAGCTTCGAGGATGAGATGTTTTTTCTGTGCTTTGAGTGTGTGTGTGTGTGTGTGTGTGTGTGTGTGTGTGTGT
>CAJQZJ010032201.1:1922498-1957026 GCA_907164525.1 Lophiomys imhausi | reverse complement strand
ACACACACACACACACACACACACACACACACACACACACACACAGGCACACATGTAAGCCTGACTCAAAGAGAAAGAAACTTGTGATTAATTTTCCATGTATTTAGTGTGTTTGTATTCACATGTACTCTAGATGTGCCTGTGGAGTTTTCCTGTGGAGTTCAGAGGACAACTCACAGAAGTTGCCTCTCTCTTTTCACCATGCGATTTCTGGGGACCAAACTCAAGTTGTTTAGTTTGGCGGTAAGCGCCTTTACCCACCAAGTCTTCTGGCCAGACTGGGAGAAAAAATTTAAAGGGAATTTTCAGTTTCTTTGTCTTGTATCTGTTATTTCAAATATCTGATGAATCCTGAAGAGAAATGGACAAACCCTTGTTGCCTTACTAGTCCATTTGACACACTTGTATTTCCTGAGAAAAGTCTTTTTGTGATTATGTCAGAGAAATTTGAGATCCTAGAAACCTTAAGGAAGTCACCTGACCTGAATGAGCTTCCACATTTTTTTCATGTCAAATTCACAAAGAAACAAATTCAGTAGCCAACTTGCATGCATTATATCAGGTGCAAGGCATTCACTACGTTCCATGTAGTGAATGGTCATATGACCTCTATATCCATGCAATAAGACCTCTATATCCATGCAATAAGACCTCTATATCCATGCAATAAGAAAGACCTCTATATCCATGCTGGTGCTTTATCGTGTATTTCCCCACAGCTGCTTGGGTAATATTTATGGAATACATAGCACAGAGTGGAAGTCTAGCACATGTCCATCATAAATGTCACAGCTCATCACAGCTTGTGTCTTTTTAAAATATAGTTTGAAATTCTGACTATATTTTGTTAATATCTGATCAAACTATTACACCAGGTCTTATCATTAATTTACTTCACATTTTTGTTTGTTGCTATTTACAGCAAGAAAGGGCATTTAATGTATAATCTAAACTGAGTACAAACTCACATCTTGTCCCTTAATTAAAACACAGTAGAAAACTGAAATATAGGTTTAAAAGTAGTTTATATTTAAATATTTCCCATATCCCTGGAAAGTGGGGCTTAGATCTGAATGCTACTTCGGTGTATAAATAGAATTTTCTATTTTTATATTTTTTATCATTTATTTATTTATTCAAGTTACATCTCTATCACAGCCCCCTCCCTCCTCCCTTCTCAGGCCCATCCTCCCATCCTCTTCTTCTTTTTCCTCCTCTCCTTCTCCTCTGGTGAGGGGGCCCAACACATACCAAGCCCTCTCAGTTCATCAGTCACTTCAGGACTAAGAGCTTCCTTTTGCACTGGGGCCCAGCTAGGGTAAGGGGATTTTGTGGAATCATATAAAATGTATATTTTCTTTGTGTTGCAGGTTTGTTCTTTGGTATGTTGTTTTACTATGACAGAAAGATAAGACATTTTCCTGAATCTTAGTCTTCAGAGTTCATCCTGACACCTTGTCTCCCATGGCATTAAGAAGGAGATGCTTGGTCACATTGATTGCACCACTTAGAATAGGATGTTGCTGTCAGAAGAATGAGAAGCAGGTGCAGGTGACTGAGAAGTAATTATAGAAAAGCTTTTGTCCCTCCACCTCACCCTGCATGTCCCAGCTGTTCCCCGAGATAATGCATACCCCTAACAAGATGAAGACTCAGTGGGAATCATGGCTTCTAGCTCACAGTCAGAGGAAACGAAATGTGGGAAGGTCATGGTTCAGGGAAAACATTTCTTGAGTAGCAACTGCACATAATAGATCTTGTTAAAAAAAAAAAAAAAAAGCTTAGCAGACACCCGTCAACTGCCAGACCACAAAGAGCTTCACTCTACACAACTGACAAAGCATTATTATTTTTCAAAGATTAAGAATATCCATCTTCTAGCCACTCATGCTCCCTCTGACACACTGCAGCTTCTGAAATTGAGTTTACTTTACAATTTTTCTCTTTCTCTTTTTTTCCTCTGGCACAAACATAGTGCCTTGAAGCCCGTCCCCTGGGCAGTTACATCAGAATCTTCAGCTCATCTCTAAAAGGCTGGCTCCTGAGGATTCTTTAATAACACAGGATGAGTGGAGAGAGTATGTGGTACAGACATGGTCAGGGAATGAATAGAAGGAGGCTGGTGGTTCAGAATTCAAGAAAAAAAAAACCATGTCAGCAGAATGAAACACTGAGTTGTAACCATTTCTACTTGGCCATATGCCAAGCCCATCCTGTAATCATGATTGCACCTTCATTTCTCAGGCCTGGAATGAGATACAATGCAGTACAACATAATCCAATGCAGACGAGCTGCCTTTAGTCTTTGGCCGCAGTGAATATAATGCAACGGCTCTGAACTTGAGTGAATAGTGTGGCTTATGCAGTCTGTTATATTTCCCTCTGGCTGCACTGTAATTAAATCATCCACGGTACATTCAAAGGTTGGCTTAAGATTTTTACCGGGTTCTTCATGTTTTGCTAAAAAAAAATTTTGAAGGCTGAAGTTTGAAGAAGTAGGTAGCTATATGATGACATTCCAATTTATTTTCCAGACAGAAACTTAAAAATAATGCTCATGTTAGTAAGATGCTTCCTCTTATAAATATATTATGTATCTATTTTTAAATTCTCTATAGACTCAAGAGCAAATGTGTACTGACTCCAGTGGAAAAAGACACTATCCAAGATGGTATAGTTGCTGGAAAACAGACGAACACTATAAAGGAAAACAAGCATTCTTCATTAGCAGATGCCCAACAATTTCAGTACTGCAGCTGTGAATGCAAGGGTCATAGCATACCAGTGTCTTATAAGAAAGGACACCTTCATGAGTTATAGCCTATTTGATAGCAAGAAGCATTGTCCTTAGCATGATTACTTCCTAAATAATGTACCAAGATCCTTACATGACTAACATCCGAGCCTGCTTACAAGTTCAAGAGTTGAGTATTGTTATCCTCGTCCTCCAGGGAGCAAAGTTCAGAGATGTTCAGTTTCTTACATGAGAGACAAGGGGCAGTACTGTTATTGAAATTGAATCCTGCATCAATACAAATCTTTATATAGGTAGATTCTATAGATGCTACAGATATAAGTATATAAATATATTCATTTTGCTATTCCCGTTTCTCCTTCTCTGGAAGGTAATTAACACAAACCATTTTTTGCTGAGATGTTACTCAGTGCCTAACATCAACCAGATACTCTCTTCTCGATTCTACTATTATAGTGAGGGAAAAAATGCTCTATTCACGGGGCTCTCATTGTAATCATAGTAGTCATCAATGGATGATGTCAAGGATAGGGAGAGAAACCACTGGATGGCTAGTTTAAGTGGGGTGGGCAGGAAAGCTCTGATAGAACTTGGCATTGAACTGGGTACCAGATAAGGAGGAAGCAAGGTAGGTGGGTATCTAGGGAAGGAGTCTTCCAGGCAGAGGAGAAAACCTATCTGAATAACTGGGACAGATAAGTAGATATAGATTATATAGATACAGATATAAACACAAACACAGAGAGGGATAATATTAAAGATAGAGGTAGAAATGGAGAGAGTTCTGTCCTTCAGTAAAACCACACAAAGCTGGAAGTGACAGAGTCAAGTGAGCAGGGAGAACACCATAGTAAATGACAGCGGGGGCCACCTTGCAGGTTCTTGTTGGCCATAGAAGTGACTACAGATTTTAAGTTTGGCACGAAGTCCCTGTGAGGCTGAACATACACAGTGGCATAATCTTGTGTACATTTAAAAAGGGTTATTTTCATTTTTATGATCAAGGGATCTTATAGATCAGGAAATGAAGTGAGGGAGGGAGGAGGTGGCTGCGTCAGGAGTCCTGTCTAGTTGGGATGCTGAAACATCAGACAGCAAGTATAAAAGAAATACAACAAATCATCCCACGGTCCACAGCCTGAATGACTAACCACCGTGAGACAGCACAGCTCACTTCACAAGACCAGTGCTATAGCAAGTTTAATGAGATGCAAGGAACAAAGTTTGCATTCAAACACGTTGATTTGGAGCTGCCTCCTAAAGGCCTGTCTGGACAAGACTGGTGAAGGTTGGGTACAGGACTGTGGAATCCAGGTTATAACAAGGATAGAATTAAGTATTTTAAAGTGTCTTTTGGGGGGCATTGTTTGATGAGTGTGAGCATGCATGTGAAGGTCAGAGGTCAACTTTGGGGTTCATTCTTCAGGAGCTACTTAGCTTTTCTTTTTTGTTGTTGTTGTTTATTTGTTTTGTTTTTTTAAGTTATTGTTGCTGTTGTTGTTGCTTTGGTAGTGGTTTTGACAGGTTCTTTCCCTTTAAGGAGGAACTCATCCAATCTGGCTAGGCTGCTTGGCCACCATACCCCCAAAATGTATCTGTCTTGGTCTCCCCTGCCCTGTGGCTAGAGGTACCTTTCACTGTGTCTGTCTTTTTTACGTGGATTTTAAGGATTAAACTCATGCTCTGACATATGCATACAAACCCTTTACCAACAGACTCATCTCCCCAAAGTGTCTGTTTTTATACTCATTAGGTGGCAACTATTTTAAGTTAATTAAAAATTTTTATTACTCATTAAATTTGTTATTAATAATTATAATAACTATCAATATTAAGCACAGATTACATGCCAAATATAAGAACTTAATGCATTATTCCTTGAATTCTTATTGCACATCTTAGTGGAAGTTACTATTACTATCTTCATTTAAGAAACATGAAAACTGAGGCCAATAGCACTTCAAGTATTTTATCTAATAACCTTCAACTACTAAGTGACATAATCTAAATTATAAATTATCTAAATTATAGTCTGCAACAGTCACAAGACTGAGTCCATGTTTTTGAGCTTTAACACTGATAGTGACATGGGCTGGTTTGCTGTGGGTTTGTTCAGGTCTTTGTGATCAGTCGGTTTTCTGATAATTGCCTTCAGTTAGAAACGGATGTTGGCTTCTTAACTAAGTATTGTGTAAGTGTAGCCATTTCTCCTGGAGCGAAGAGAGAAGCTCATACAACTTACAAAGCTCAGAACGCTTGGCTTACTGATGTTATGAGGCCCTTCTATACCTCTTATGCCACAAGGAACAGCTGCTGGAGGGAAGGAGACTCTCCATCCAGCAGAGCTGCCTGTAAGCAGGGAAGGGCATCCAGGGATGCCACCTTGGAGAGTCATCACCCACGCTGGAGAGGGCTCCTTGATGACAGCAGCCGCCTTTTAGACACCCATGCTGCTATTAATAAGCCCTTGCTTACACTACTAAACCTACTAGTTCACTAAACCAACCTTGAATGGAAGCACTTCTTTTTTAGTCTGTTGTCAACAATTTACCTGGGATGAACACACACTTGTTCACATCTCTCCACGCGAAGCCACACAGCACTGCACCAGATGGTTCCTTGATGCTTATGGAATATTTTAAATATTTACAAGCCAGTGAAGTAAGGCATTCAATGAATGTGTACTGACCTTGGTGGTGCTACTTAATATACCCCTCAAGACAGATGAATCAGTGAGATTGAGAACTGACAAAAATTACCTTAACTCTGTAAGCACTGCTGTCCTGTCATTGATTACTATTTGGTCTTTGCTGTCCAGCAGCCACTCTCCGATTTCTTCCTTGAAGCCAGGAGTCCTGAGAGCCATGACTCTCAACCTTCCTAATGCTGCGACCCTTTAGGTTCCTCATTTTCTGGTGACCCCCAACCATGAAATTTTTTCATTGTTACTTCAAAACTGTAATTTTGCTACTGTTATGAATTGTAATGTAAATATTTTTGGAGACAGAGATTTGTCAAGAGGTCTCAATCCACAGGTTGAGAACTGCTGCCTTAAAGCCTTAAAGCCAAAAGTGTTGCCTACAGTATATACCATGTGTAGTTTGAACAGGAAGTCATTTAAACTTGTTTCTAAAAAGGTGACTGTAGCAATGTGACCTGACCAGGGCAATCATAAAGAGAACTGGTGGCTCTTTATGACAGAAGTCGCCTTTAGACATCCATGCTGTTATTAATAAGCCCTTGCTTATACTGCTAAACTCACTAGTTTACTAAACTAACCTTGGATGGGACCATTTCTTTTTTTAGTCTGGAACCATTTCTTTTTTTAGTCTGTTGTCAATACCTTACCTGGGAAGAACAGACACTTGTTCACATCTCTACGCACAAAGCCACAGGCAATTCACTTTATAGTAAGCTAGAGTAGTCTTCGGTGGAGGTGTGGAGAGTTTTCACCCACCTGAGACACTAAACTAGTCCTTCTGGATCCACAAAGTCTTATTTAGTAGTTTGTACAAGAAGTATTTACTGATCACATATTATAGGTCAGATACCGTTGACTACTGGCCCACTGCGACAGGAAAACATCAACTTTGTAGGGAGCTGAATGAGAACTAAGAGTCATGCAGTGGGAGGCGGATCAAGCATCCAAACATCCCTAATCTGAAAACCTAAAATCCAAAACTCCCCGAGACCGGGAATTGTCAGCATGTTGACAGGACCCTACAAGTAGAAGGTCCACACCTGATTTCATGTTGTAGCCAAAGCACTTACTGAAACTGTTACATAAAAATCACCTTTAGGCTGTGTGCACAAGGTGTTTCTGAGACACAAACAAATTTTGTGCTCAAGCTTGAATTCCATCCCCCTACAAATAAATATTACACTATAACTATGCAAGTATTCCAAAATCTAAGAACACACCATCCTAAATGTTTCCAAAGGACACTTTCTGTGAAAATGTTAATGCGTAATGTTTACTTAAATAACAACTTGCAAAAGAGCTAGAGAAATGGCTCAGTGGTTAAGAGCATTTGCTGTGCTAGCAGAGGATCTGGGATTTAGTTTCCAGTATCCACAGGGCAGTTCAAAACCATCTGTAATTCCAGTTCCAGGGGATCTGACATTCTCTTCTGGCCTCTATGGGCACTGCATACATGTGGTACACATACATATGTGGAAGCAAACACATATAAATAAAATTTAAAATTTTTTTTTATTTAAAAGACTAGCATAGCCTGATAGAGTCACAAGCTCTGCCATGGTTAGAATGTCCCTTGTCATCAAATCTTTGGAGAAACACTCATGTTTGCTTTACACAAAAGGACATGCGTCTCTGTATCTTTAGCCAAATGAAACCATTTCCCAGGGCCTTGATTTTATTAAATGTGAAACAGGATAAAACAGACACTTCCTTTTTTATCAACAAAATCATTGCAAAGACAGTATCTTTAAAGAGTCACAAAGGTTTGGTAAAAGGCCTCCATAAATTATAAAAAAAAAAAAAAAAAAAAAAACCAGCCCTCCAGAACTGTGTTTCATAACAGTGACTTTTTAGCTACGTATCTGAAACAAATGCTGAAGTTTCATGGTTCTCAGAGGAGGCAATTTCATACTCTTGGGCTACAGCTAAATTATCTCCCTCGGGTTCACAGGTATGCTGGGAGCCAGGGCAATGGCCTAGCCAGTATCTCTGGCCACTTGCCATGCATATTCAGCCAGAATTTGAGTCTACGAAGGAAATCTTTCTTCAAGTCTCTTCAGTTCAGTAAGTCACCTGCATGACACTCACAGGTTCATCCAAGCTACCATCCACCATTTTTCTTCCTCAAGTGTTCTCTGCCTTATTTGTTTATTACCTCCCTCCCAACCTCTCATCTTCTCTACTTCATTATAGAACTCACCCCTTATAACAAGTACGTTGAAATATTTTTTCAATATTTATTTATTTCTTCAAGTTACATCTCAATCATAGTCCCCTCTATCCTCCTCTCCCGGTCCGACCTTCCCACCCACATACCCTCTTCTATTCTCTTTACCCCTCCATCCTATCCTTTTTTTTTTTAATTAAGGTATATCTTTTTTCCCCAACATCTCCCCCTTTTAGTCTAATAAAAGGCTCTTTTTCTTATAACAATAAATACAATCCAGAACAATTAGGCAGCCAACAATTATGAAAATTATAAGGTATAACATACATTCCCAATGTCCAGCCCATATGTATTTGGCCATTAAAAATAATATTCTATTATCTATCTATCTCAGTGAGTTTAAAGTTCTATACCGAATTCAATTTCCACCTTAACTTGCATTACCGACTTAAAGAAATATCTTCTTAGACCCAGAACATCCTTTTAATTTCTAAACAACTTAAAACTTAACTGTGAGACTATAACTATCTTGTCTTCAATTACATCAGAGACCTGAAATGGATAAATATATCTGAATAAAAAGGAAGTGCAGAGCAAGCAGCTTTCAAAACTAAGAAATGACAGACAACTGACTGGACAGTCCCCAATTTCTCTCTATAACATTGGAGCATTTATCTTATTTTTTATTTATGTTTTTAAATATTTATTTATTACTTCAGGCTACATCTCCCCTCCCAGTCCCACCCTCCCACCCTCTAACCCCTATCATTTCCATCCCAATCAATGGACTGGGGTGCCCCTGCATAACAGTCCCCCACCCCAGTTCAGCAGTCATATGAGGGCCAAGAGCCTCCTCATACACTGGGGGCCTACAAGGCAGCACCACTAGAGCAAAGCGTCTCATTGACAGTAAACAAAGTTTTTGTTCCTGTTCCCTTTGATGCATTGATTGTAGTATAGTTATCCTGTACTATATGGCTAAAATCTGATTATAAGTGAATAGATGTCATGTGCATCCTTCTGAGTCTGGGTTAGCTCACTCAGGATGAGCTTCTCTAGTTCCATCCATTTGGCTGCAAATTGTATGATTTCATTGTTTCTGATGGCTGAGTAGTATTCCATTGTGTAGATGTACCACAGTTTTTTAATCCATTCCTCAGTTGAGGGACATCTGGGTTGTTTCCAGTTTCTAGCTATTACAAATAAGGCTGCTATGAACATAGATGAGGAAACTTCCTTGTGGTTTGGTGAGGAATCATTTGGATGTATACCCAGAAGTGGTAATGCTGGGTCCTGAGGCAGAGCTATTCCAAGTTTTCTAAGATATCGCCAGATTGACCTCCATAATGGTTGTACAAGCCTGCACTCCCACCAGCAAAGGAGGAGGGTTCCCCTTTCTCCACAACCTCACCAGCATGTGCTGTCATTTGAGCTTTTGATCTTAGCCATTCTGACAAGTGTGAGATGGAATCTCAGTCGTCTTGAGTTGCATTTCTCTTAAGGATTAAGGATTAAGGATGCTGAGCATTTCTTCAAGTGTCTCTCAGCCATTAGGGACTCCTCCTTTTGTGAATTCTCTGTTTAGCTCTGTTCCCAATTTTTTGATTGAATTATTTGGTTTCTTGACATTTAATTTCTTGAGTTCTTTGTAAATCTTGGATATTAGCCCTCTGTCAGATGTAGGGTTAGTGAAGATTTTTTTCCCAATCTGTAGGTTGCCATTTTGTTCGAATGACAGTGTTTTTTGCCTTACAAAAGCTTTTTAGTTTCATGAGGTCCCATTTATTGATTGTTGGTCTTAGCTCCTGAGCTGCTGTTGTTCTTTTAAGGAAGTCATCACCTGTGCCTATGAGTTTGAGGGTTTTCCCCACTTTCTCTTCTAATAGATTTAGTTTGTCTGGTCTTATGTTAAGGTCTTTAATCCATTTCAACTTAAGTTTTGTACAAAGTGATAAGTATGGGTCTTCAGCACCATTTGTTGAAGATACTTTTTTCCATTGTACGGCTTTGGCCTCTTTCTCAAAAACTAAGTGACCATAGGTATGTGGGTTCATTTCTGGGTCTTCAATTCTATTCCATTGATCCACTAGTCTGTTTCTATACCAGTACCATGCTGTTTTTATTACTATTGCTCTGTAGTACAGCTTGAGATCTGGGATCGTGATACCTCCAGATTTTTTTTTTTAATTGCACAGGATTAATTTAGCTCTTTTGGGTTTTTTGTTATTCCATATGAAGTTGAGAATTGTTTTTTTCCAGGTCTATAAAAAATTGTGGTGGTATTTTGATAGGAATTGCATTGAATGGGTATATTGTTTTTGGCAAGATGGCCCTTTTAATTATATTGATACTACCTATCCATGAACATGGGAGATCTTCTGATGGCCTCCTCAATTTGTTCTTCAAGGAATTGAAGTTCTTGTCATACATGTCTTTCACTTGCTTGGTTAGAATTACCCCCAGGTATTTTATATTGTTAGTGGCTATTGTGAAGGGTGTTGTTTCCCTAATTTCTTTCTCAGCCCATTTATTTGTTGGGTAAAGAAGGGCTTCTGATTATTTTGAATTAATTTTGTATCCAGCCACCTTGCTGAAGGTGTTTATCAGCTGTAAGAGTTCTCTGGTGGAATTTTTGGGGTCACTTATGTATGCTATCATATAGTCTGCAAATAGGGATAATTTGACTTCTTCATTTCCAATTTGTATCCCCTTTATCTCCTTTTAGTTGTCTTATTGCTCTAGCAAGAACTTCAAGTACTATATTGAAGAGACATGGCAAAAGTGGACATCCTTGCCTTGTCCCTGAGTTTAGAGGAAAGAAACATCTAGCTTGGATCAGCCTCTTGACAGACATTAATTGTAAAGCAGGAATTATAAAGGACTTGTCTTCCCTGTCTTGGCAGAGCTAAGCTGTCAACTTACTACATCCAAGTTTTGTCCATTAAAGACAGCATTCTGTCTACAGTTGAAGCAAGGGCTTTTTCTTGCCCAGTGGTTAGCTTGTCACTAATGCAGCCACCTCCAAATGGAGATTCTTTAATGCTCCTCATCTACTTGGAATAGATGGGGAGTTCTGTCAGGAGCTGACATGTCTCAATGTCAAAAAATCTTGCTAAGAAAACATCTTAAACCCCTAAGCTAATTTGGCTTCCTCTCAGTGTAAATCCCAGAAGTATTTATATGCTGTGGCTTTCCTGATTCAGCTGGCTCTCTCCTGATGTCTCCTGCTCCTCTGCCTGTGTCTGAAATCTCCTACTTCCTCCTCTAACCCCTTTTCCCCTGGAGGGCAGGAAGTCCAGCCCTATTCTCTTTTCTGGCTGTAAGTTGCTCTATTAGCATATTAGGGGACAAGTGAGGAGCAGTGTTTACACAACACTGAGGCAGATTCTCAGAACAAGGACTACAACTAGATATAAGGGATACAGAAATCAGCATTTGAGTAGCACAATAACCTTATACCTACAGCATGCAACATTCTGTCTGTCTTTGAACAGTGGCATGTCCTTGTCAATGATTGTCACAACCTCTTTCTTTTCTGTACTACTGACCATCTCCTGAGTGGCTCTTTACTCACATAATCCTTTCTGGTAAAATCCCTACCTTACAAAATAGTGTCAAAACTATATCTATCCTAGGAAAAATTCTACCCACCAGTGAGTCATGGAATCTGCTGCAGGTTAGTGGAACCCCACACCCTAGATTGTGTGCCTTATCAATCTCCAGTACGAATGGAAGCTCTTGGGCCTCACATGATGCAAGATCTGAGGGAGTATGATATGTGAGGACCCACTTCATCTGAGGAGAAGGAGAGTACCAAGTAGAGGAACAAGGAGGGAGGGAGGGAGGGAGGGAGGGAAGGAGGGAGGGAGGGAGGGAGGGAAGGAGAGAGGAAGGGAGGGGCCAAGAGGGGAGGAGGGAGGAAACTATGTTCTAGAAATAAATAATACTTTTTTAAGAAAACAGTTAATAAGCTTAAAAATATAATAAAAATACAATATAAAATTTTCAAACTATAATTTACCTTACTGGCATGAAAGGAAAATGGCCTTAATTTCAGATTAGAATGTTAGACTGCAGGTGGCTACAGAGATTACACAAACTTGATAGCAGCTTAAAAGTTTTTTTTTGTTTTTGTTTTTTTGTAGAGGTATAGGCTATTTCCATGGTTTGGCATTAAAAAGCAGGTAACAGGTTTAAAACACTGTAAATAAATCAAAGGTGACAGCTGTTCAACCTGGTTTTACAAACCTCCAAGAGTTGAAAAAACTTAGAGCTAAGGTAAAATAATGCATGGTGTTAGCCCATGCCGTTACCTCCAGTGTTTTCAAAATGTACAGTATCTTCCACTCTGAAGGTGCTGTATAAATAACCCCTGTTTTTTTCTTTCTTTTTCATCTTCACTGATCAGCATAGCTTTTGGATAAATACTAAAAATGTCAACCAACAGGATAAGTAAATATTGATGGAGTCTGCCCATTTTCTTTTCCACCCTTCAATGTTCCCTCCGGAATTACATCATTTTTCAAAGCTACGGTGAAAGAACCCATTGCTTTTTATGTTCCTCCCCTTGATTAATTTCCTCTCAACTGCTGTCATGCCTAATTACACCAGGCCTCTTTAGACCCATCTTGTTGTTAGCTGACTCAAAGGCGTGTTTGTTTGTGGAGCCCATTTAAATTTCTACTCTATGGGCTTAATTGCTGATGATGTTATTGAAGTAAACAGTTCAGTAAAGCTGCCAGTGTGTGTGTGCTGTGAATTCATCACTGGTGAGAGCTCTCGAGTCTGCCAAGCATGCACAGAATGCATGAAATATTCAGGATGGAAGTCGACTTGCTCATGTAGCAGAAAATATCCCAGTAGATCCACAGCTCAGCATAGAACAAGCATGCTACCAAGGGCAGAAGGGTGCTTCATGGTGCATCACACAGGGTTTTTATTTTTATTTATGGAAAAGGGGAGAAGAAACTCAGTCCTGGGGTTCAAGTGACCTGAAATCTAGGAACTGACTGGATGCTGTATCTCCGGGTTAATGGGACAAGCATATGACAAAAATGTATCTCCTATATCTTATATTCTATCCTTACACCACATGACTGTTGTGAGAGGCAAAAAAGCCAGTTACCCCAACTCTCATATCCGGGACTCATGGAAGCCAGTTATTCCAAGAGCATCCACGTTCATGATCAAAAAATTTTGAGCATAAACATTTTACACAAAATAAGATTGCACTAGTGAATCTGCTTACTTTAAGTCCATTCCTCAAGGAATGTAGAATTAATTCTCAAGAGAATGGAGATTTCTCAAACACCAAGTGCCTCCCTGAAGGTCAGATCTGAGTGGCCAAGGTGTTGGCAATCTGCTAGCATAAGCATAGCTAATTATGTCTCATTCATTTTTGATTTCTGTAGTCATGGAAGACTTCTACTCTTCAATATCCCAATTTCCCACCTGGAGCTTCTGGAAGCCCCAAATTCAAGTTTTGCTTCCTAAAGTTTTATACTACAGTTAGAAATGAGAATCTGTGCAACCCAGATAGATGACCATGGAGTTACATTCATGCCAGAAAAGAAGGCAAAGTCTTCCATGCCAAATGAGTGTTCCCTGCAATGAAGAAACCAAGATGAAAGATTGTAACTAAACTTTTTAAAATTAAGTATTTATTTATTGATAACTATTTACTTATAACAAATACCAACAATTTCTTAACTATTAACCCTATAAATTCCTTTCCTACAATCCCTTTAATCTAACCACTAAACCTATTGATAATTATTACAACTATTTTCCTAACTTTTTAGAAGGATACAGTCTCTGGGGCAGGTCCTCAGTCATCAGTTACACAGTCTCCGTGTTAAACCCTTAACCCACTTAGCAGTCTTTTTTTTTCTGGAATATCTCAGATGCAGGTTCATCAGGGTAAATTGGCTATAGCAGTCTCACCTTAAATAAGGCTTGATGCTTTCTTCTCTCTGGGAGATCTCAGCCATCTCTAGGCCAACTTATTTCCTTCCTTTGCATCAGCAACTCTGCCGCTCTGTCTCAGTCCTTAAAGCCGGCAACAGTTCGGACAGATCAAACCCCTCTAGGCCTTTTGCTGTCTTGCTGAGGCTTTCTTTGCTCACTAGCTTCTTTCTGCCTCAGGGAAATCTGGCCATCAGTTCACCAGCACTTTCTCCAGCAGGACTCTCTGAGCTCTCTCAGATGGGGGGCCTCTGGCTCCATCCTTAAATAGGATCTCTCCTTGTTCCACCTGTTTCAGCATAATTTGGGCTCCTCCCACTTAGCAGCTGAAAACAATGCCAGGCCAAATACTTTGTTTCTTAGTCCATTAAGTCTTTCCTGTTTTTCCTGGCTTCAACCTTGTATTTTAGTCCAGTAAGTCTCCTATTTGTTTCCTGTTTTCACCTGACTTCATCCTTGGTTTTCCACAAGCTGATAAGCTAATTGGACACAGCCAAGTTGATCTTCATGCCCGAATTAAGAGACTGTATCAGAAACCCCTAGATCTAATTTATATTAATCTAATTCCCTACAAAAGATGGCAGGTATCAATTCCTGCTGTTCTAAACAAAGACAGTGCACACTGACTATACTACAGTACCTCATATATCTGCAGTAGGAAGTTGCCTAAAAAAAGGCAGATGTGGCTTCTTGAAATATCTATTTCCTGCAAACATGTCAATTTCCATTCATTTAAATCCACATTGTAAGATGCACATATAATCAGTAAGAAGAACTAACTGAAGGTTTCTAAAGAAAAACCAAAGCTACATATTTAACTTGCCCTTCCTCTCCAGTTTCATGAACATGATAAAAGGAATGTAAAAGAGATAAAACTGTATACCTATGTCTAAAGCCAAAGATATATCATTAAAAGGTGTACAGTTACAAGAAAATTCTCTGAGAAATAGTGTTGGGCAAGTCTAAAATGACAAGCGTGAGGATCTCTACATCCTTTCACATAGATGAAAGGAAAGACCACCTAGTACAGGCTGCTAGGACCCAAGCAAACCTCAGTATTACCTAGAGAATAGAGACAAGATGAAATGTGAACCAAATACTGTCTAGAAAGTCTGGCAGGGCTGACCCAGGCTTCCCTGGCTCTTCTGAGCTTTCATTTGGCCTGGGTCTTGGCTTAAGGAGGTAAAAAAAAATACAACCAAGTTCTCAGAAAGGAAATATGATGCTCAAACTCAATGCCTTCTGCATATGCCAGCCACAACTGCTTAGAATGCACAGTGCCCATCAAGAAGACCTCATATGCAATAACAACACAAACTCCACCAAATAAAGACATAAAGGCAGACACACAAGCCCTAACATAAAATTAATTTATTACTGTGATAACTTTATAAATAAAAAAACACAAAAAGAAAATCAAAGGGATCTCAAAATATATACACCAGAGCTGGTTTAGCTCCAAGGTGACAGAATGATTTCTTCTTTAACCCGGATTGAAAGATAACGCTTTGTATGTTGTCGGAAGGCCAAATTGGCTTCAGGAGAAGTACTACCTAGCACCCCCCCCTAAAAAAAAAAAGAGGGCAATTGTCCCAGGGTTGGGATTGGGGCAGGGCTCTGTTCTTATCTTTCCAGGAGAATCGAAGAGTCCATTAGGGGAGCCCGGGGACGGCTGGACAGCGGAATCCTCAACAGAGAGCAGAATCAGGCACCAAGGAGGACAAGTGACCCAGTTGATTCTGCCTGGCAGACTTCCTCAATAGCTGTCTCCATCGGGGGCCTGCAACCACCACGGCAATCCAATGTCACTGGGACCGTTCAGCTCTACACAATGACCCGGCAGGAACCTCAGTGAAGCCTGCAAGATCAGCTTCTGCCTACAAACCCCTTAGGTCATCTAAACAGCTGAGAACAGAAGGACTGAACATAAAAGGAGTGTACTAACATTTTTAACCATTTTTTCCATTTGAGTTCGGGCCCCAAACAGGTCTACTACGACCCAAATCAGCAGGAAGTCACTTTAAGAGAGCGACGTCCCATGCCCAGAGGGTGGGGAAGGTGTTTCTCCGCCCTTCTTTTTGGTTATTTGAAGGATAACTGAAAACTCCGATATTTAGGGGAAGAGATTACAAGCTGATAAATGGTCCTGTTTAATGGGTTTTGGAGGTTAGCCCCAGGGACTTCCTACTTTTCCTTTTCTGTATCCTTCTTCCTCTCCTTTGTAGGAGTGCATAGGCTTGAGAAAAATGAGATATAGACATAGCACAGGAAGGTCCAAGAAGAAGGGGCAGATTATTGAATATGCCCTTATACCTTTGTATATTGATACAAAATTAGTAGTTTATTTGGCTAAAGTGGTATTGACCATTGTTTATTGTACAAAAATAAGATTGTATTGGATTACATCGGTATTGATCTTTGTATATTGATACAAAATTAAGATTATAGTTGGCCACAATGGTATTGACCCTTGCATATGGACGTAATATTAAGATTATATTGGGCTACATAGGCATTGATCTTGGTATATTGATACATAATTAAGAGTATATTTAACCACAATTGAATAGATCTTTGTATATTGACACAAAATTAAAGGTAACGCTTCCTAATGGTATCATACCTAGAGATACTTAAAAATAAAATGTGAAGCTCTGGTCTCTTGATACCAACTGTCTAAAACGGTCTAGGATAGTTAAGTAAAACAAACTCCTAGTCATGCAAACATGTCACTTTGTTAGCTACTATGACAGTCTATCACAGATATTCTCTAAACTACCCAGTAATCAAGTTGCTAAGAGACAAGCAACATTTCTTATCTAAATACAAGAGATGGATAGGGCATCTTCAAAAACCCCAAGAGATCTGCAGAATATGACATTCAAAGATGTTATCTTAAATTAAGATTTTCTTTTCTTCTTTTTTTTGTTTTTTTTTTTTTGATAGCGAGACATATCAGTGCCTGACAGCACCCCCTATTCTACTCCAAGTAGAAGATAAGCATCGAAGAACCTCCACTGTATGATGGTTGAATTAGTGGCAAGCCTATCTCTTGGCATGAAAAAAACCCTTGCACCAACTGCAGACAGACTGCTGTCCAAAAAGGACAAAACTTGGTAGCAGGGAAGTCGACAGCCTAACTCTGCCAAGACAGGGTAGGTAAGTCCTTCATAATCCCTGCTCTACAACAAATGTCTGTCATAGAAGCAGGACACAAAAGCTGAAGACTGATGCAGGAATGTATGGAGAGAAAATGGGAACTGTCCAGGCAGTCATTGGTATGTCCTTTTTTAGTTTTGGAAGCTGCAGGCCCTGCACTTCCTATATAAGCAAATATATTTATCCCTCTCAGGTCTCTGAGGTGGTTGAAGAATAGACAGCTAGAGTCTCATAGTTAAATTTTGAGTTGTTTAGGAATCAAGAGGGTGTTATAGATCTAAGAAGATACTCTTAAAAGTGTGTTGCAAGTTAGTATGAATGTTGAGTCAGATATAGACCTTTAAACTCATGGAGATGGTTAGATAGTAGAATGTTAAAGTCAGGGGCCAAATATGTATAAACTGGACATTGGGAAGGTATACTGGGCCATTTAACTCTCATAAATGTGGCATATTTATATCTGTTGTTTTGTATAATACTTACTGTTATAAGAGAAGGAACCATCTGTTGGACTGAAAGGGGAAACTTCTGGGGGTAAGAGGGTGGAAGGGCGGGATAGGAAGGGGGAATAGGGAGGGGTTTGTGACTGAGATGTAACTTGAAGAAAAAAAAAATAAAGTATTTATAAAAAAAAAAAAGAAAAAAAGAAAATCAAAGTGCTTACATCAATGTTAGTTCTCCTGAAATAATCCCAAAGGCAAAGGAAAAAGAGGAATGAATCTGAAAAAAAATTGAATTGTGCATACATATTAAAATGTTTGAAAAAATAAACATTTATAAGTAGATAAATAAAATGTTAAAATTAATATACAATTGAAAGTGTATGAGCTACCCTGAAGTCTATATGACAAAGTCCTGAAATACAAAGAATGTTAATATATTGCTGTGAGAAACATAAAATATAAAAATCATAAATTTTTTTTTTTTTTTGGTTTTTCGAGACAGGGTTTCTCTGTTTAACAGCTCTGGCTGTCCTGGAATCGCTTTGTAGACCAGGCTTGCCTCGAACTCGCAAAGATCTGCCTGCCTCTGCCTCCCAAGTGCTGGGATTAAAGGCGTGCGCCACCACCGCCGGTAGGACATCTAAATAGCTGAGCACAAAAGGACTGAACATCAAATGATTCTATTAACATTTTTAACCATTTTTCCATTCTTATTTGGGCCCCAAACAGGTTTACTACGTCCCAAATCAGCAGGAAGTCATTTTAAGAGAACAACGTCCCATCCCCAGAAGGTGGGGAGGGTGTTCTCCCCCTTTGGTTATTTGATAGATAATAGAAAATTTTGTTATTTAGGGGAAAAGACTACAAGCTGTTAAATGGTCTGGTTAAATGGGTTTTGGAGGTTAGACCCAGGGACTTCTCTCTTTTGCTTTTCTGTATCCTCCTTTCTCTCCTATATAGGAGTGAACAGACTTGAGAAAAATGGGACATAGACATAGTATAGGAAAGATCAAGAAAAAAAGACATATTATTGAATATAGCCTTATACCTTGGTATACTGATACAAAATTAATATTATATTTGGCTAAATTGGTATTGATCATTGTATATTAATGCAAAATTAAGATTGTATAGGGCTACATCAGTATTGATCTTCGTATATTGATACAAAATTAAGATTATATTTGGCCACAATGGTATTGACCCTTGTATATTAATGTAAAATTAAGATTGTATTGGGCTACATCGGTATTGATCTTCGTATATTGATACAAAATTAAGATTATATTTGGCCACATTGGTATTGATCTTTGTATATTGATACAAAATTAAGGGTAACGCTTCTTAAAGGTATTGTTCGTAGTAATACTTAAAAATGAAATGTCAAGTTTTGACCTCTCACTACCAACTGACATAAACTGTTTAGGATAATTAAGAAACGGAAACTAATGGTCATGAAAACGTGTCATTTTGTTAGTTACTATGACAGTCTATCACAGTTATTTTCTAAGCTACTCAGAAATCAAGTTGCTAAGAGACAAGCAATATTTGCTTATCTAAGTATAAGAGATAGATAGGGCATCTTCAAAAACCTCAAGAGATCTGCAGAATATGGCATTCAAAGATGTTTTCTTAACATAAGAATTTTTGATATCGAGACATGTCAGCTACTGACAGCACCCCGTATTCTACTCCAAGTAGAAGATGAGCATCGAAGAATCTCCAGTGGGAGATGATTGAGTTGGTGGTAAGCCATTCTCTTGGCAAGAAAAGCCCCTTGCTTCAACTGTAGACAGACTTCTGTCCAAAAAGGACAAAACTTGGAAGCAGGTAAGTCGACAGCCTAGCTCTGCCAAGACAGGGTAGGTAAGTCCTTCATAATTCCTGCTCTACAATCAATGTCTGACAGAGAAGCGGGTCCAAATAGCTGAAGATTGATGCTGTAATGTATGGAGAGAAAATGGGAACTGTCCAGGAAGCCACTGGTATGTCATTTCTTAGTATTGGAAGATGCAGTCCCTGCACTTCCTATATAATCAGATATATTTATCCCTCTCAGGTCTCTGAGGTGGTTGAAGAATAGATAGCTAGAGTCTCATAGTTAAATTTTGAATTGTTTAGGAATCAAGAGGGTGTTCTGGATCTAAGAAGATGTTTTAAAAATTATGAGGCAAGTTAGTATGAAAGCTGAGTTAGATATAGAACTTTAAACTCATGGAGATGGTTAGATAGTAGAATGTTAAAATCAGGTGCCAAATACATATGGACTGGACATTGGGAATGTATGCTAAGCCATATAACTCTTATAATCGTGGCCTATTTATTTCTGTTGTTTTGTATTGTATTTATAGTTATAAGAAAAAGAACCATTTTTTGGACTGAAAGGGAGAGCTGTTGGGGGGAAAAAGAAATACCTTAAACAAAAAAAAGAAGGGAAGAGGATGGGGGGGTTGAGGAGGAGGAGGGTGGAGGGTGGAACTGAGGGGGGAGTAGGGAGGGGATTGTGATTGAGATGTAACTTGAAGAAATAAAAAATAAATTATTAAAAAAAATCATGAAATTTACCTGATGAGCATCAACAATGCTTTTAAATTTGTAAACACTCTATAAGTGAATTATAACAGTCTCAGTTTTAAACAAATTACAGATTTATAATTTGTCACTAGTAGGAGTCAGGCAATGACTGCTCTCATGTACTGACTGGGATAATAGCAATGGGAACAAATTATTTATCTCCATTGGAAAATACACATCATATTTTTAAATGGTCTTTGTTTTTACACTATTCCATTTTCATAAATGATTTTAATGCAGTTATAAATAGAGCCAAAGATGTCCCAAAGGATAGCCACTGCAGTACTCTATATAATTGTAAAAGAATTGGAAGTTTAAATGTTTACATTTAAAAAAACTGATAAAAGTCAAATCATTACATGCAGTCCTTAAAAATATGTGAGCTGAGATGTCTGGGATGCGGTGGTAAGTAAAGTGTTTGCTGCACAAGTATGAAGACCTGAATTTGGTTCTCTGGAATGAACCCAAGTCACATAAAGAAAACATAAAAGCCAACTCAAAGCTCATATCTGTAACCCCAGCACAGGGCAGGGGGAAGTGGGGAGGCAGAGAAAAATGGACCTCAGAGGCTTACTGTCCAGCCAGTCCAAAAGCAGTACGCTCCAGGTTCAGTGAGGAACCCTCATCTCCAAAAAAAAAATACACTGGAAAGACTCAGGAAACATCTCAGAAGAGGCAGAAAGATCCTAAGAGTCAGATGAGGAAAAGCACCTTAAGCCACCTTTTGGATGGGGCAAAGATCCTCCCTCATGAACTGATGGGTGTCAGTTTGCTGGTCCAAGACCTGAATAAGATCAAACCACTCATATTCCAATCATAGATGGGGAGGGGGTGCACAAAGCCCCACCCCTTGCTGAGGAGTGGACATAGTTGAAAGCTGCTTGGGATAGGGAGAGTTGGAGTTCTTTAGGGAGGTGGCCTATGGTAGGTGGCCTATGCTCCAGGAGATGGTCCTATAGTCAAGCACATACTACATGAAGTTGGGATGGGAATTTGGTGAGAAGTTCTTTGTGTCTAGTAAGAGCTGGAATGAGAGGTGAATAAAATCAAAACACAATGTGTATATGTATGGAATTCTAAAGAATGAACATTTAGAAGAAAAATATTTTAATTAATGATAAAGCAGAGAAGTTACTGAAGAAGACATAGTGGCATCACCCTCTGGCCTCCATGTACACCCACACAAGCTAATTTAGCACACAAACACACATATGTGCACACAATCATCCACCCACCTCAAATTAATTTCTGTCAGAGAAATGAGGCCAATGGCTGAAGATTGATGCTGTAATGTATGGAGAGAAAATGGGAACTGTCCAGGCAGCCACTGGTATGTCATTTTTTAGTTTTGGAAGCTGCAGGCCCTGCACTTCCTATATAATCAGATATATTTATCCCTCTCAGGTCTATGAGGTGGTTGAAGAATAGATAGCTAGAGTCTCATAGTTAAATTTTGAGTTGTTTAGGAATCAAGAGGGTGTTCTGGATCTAAGAAGATATTTTTAAAATTATGAGGCATTACATTTTAATTCCAAACATGAAAGTGTATGTAGCAGACTTTGCTCCAAAGCTTAAGAGGGCTAGAGAGATGGCTCACCCGTTAAAAGCTAGGCTCACAACCAAAGCTTATTAAGAGAGCTATGGAAAATGGTGCAATGTAAACACAACATCCCTCAGAGTCTGCACAATCAGTCTCTTCAAAACAGATGAATGTAGAAACATCCCAGAGCAGTGATCAGGCCTCCTGGAGATGCAGACTTCTTAGTTTATGTCTTTATGAGAAAAAGAAAGATTAAGTTCATCTATGAAATTTTCAGCTCCTTCTAAAAGAGTCCATTGTTTAGCTTTCCCAAAAAGATTTGCCTTCAATTTTTCTTTTAAATGTCCATGAAAAAATGGTTAAAAACAGTTCACTCACTAAAAGCACAACAGAAATCAGAACTGCTTACATTTCTCAGAAGAAGCTGGGTCATAGGGATGCTCACAAGCATGCATGTGTGAAAACAGACACATGCACACACACACACACACACACACACACACACACACACACACAGAGAGAGAGAGAGAGAGAGAGAGATCTTCCACACTTTTACAACGGCCACCTAGAAGTTAAGTTCTTGATGTCTTGTTCTTTTATGTAAGCTATAAGTACATTTATTGTGTTAAATTTTCATAAATCATATTCACAACAGAGTGTTCATTTAGAAGTTTGGGTGACTGTTGAAAAATGGCAACTAAGCCTGTTTTAAGGTAGCAAAACTGATCAAAGTTTTTATGCATTCGCCAGGCATGTTATCACATGCCTTTAATCCCAGCACTCAGGAGGCAGAGGGAGGCAGATCTCTGAGAGTTCTAGGCCAGCCTAGTCTACAAAATGAGTTCCAGGACAGTCAGTACTATTACTCAGGAAAACCCTGTCTCCAAAAACTTTAAAAAAATTTTTTTAGTATGCTGGCAAGTTGCTTAATTCTAAAGAGAAGCAAGAAGGAGTGAGATTATAATATATGTATGTTATTTTATATATATGTGAGTGTGCGCGTGCACAAGAGTGAGCATGTGCATGCTTTGTTGCTGTGAACAGACACCATGACTGCAAAATTCTTACAAAGTAAAATATTTAGTTGAGGCTGGCTTACAATTCAGAGGTTTAGTCCATTATCATCATGGCGGGGAAACATGGTGGCATGCAGGCAGACATAGTGCTGGAGACAGAACTGAGAGTTCTACTTCTTGATCCAAAGGCAGCAAGGAGAGACTGTCCCACATTGGGCATAGCTTGAGCATAGTAGACCTCAAAGCCCACCCCCACAGTGACAAACTTCCTCCAACAAGGTCACAGCTATTCCAACAAGGCCACAGCTCCTAATAGTGCCACTCCCTATGGGCTAAGCATTCAAACACATAAATCTATGGGGAGCATACCTATTCAAACCACCAGAGTGTGTAAAATAATATTACATAGAATTCTTTGATTGACTTTTTTTAACATGAATACTATATGTTAGCATTTTATTGTGATGATAAATTACATGAAGAAAAATGTAATTTAAAATGATTCAGATTTACTTTTGCTTCCCATGGTATCTGGGTTCCATTTTCTCTGGGATGATTATGAGGCTGACACATCATGGCAGGGAGTATGTGAAAGAGTAAAGTAGCTCACCTCTTAGATCCCAGGAAGGAGAAATGAAGGCAGCAAGGAAGTGGGTCAAGGACAAGATTCTCTTCTTAGTCCCACTCCTTCACAGGTACCTTCCCTTCCCAGCACCTTCCAATAATGCCATCAAGTTAAGACTCCATAGTTGAATTAATTCACTGCTCAGAGCAAAGTTATCATGTTCTAGTCTCTTCTTAGCAGTTGGATCCACTAGTTGAGGCCCAAGCCTTCAGTACATGAGCCTTTGAGGTCCCTCCATATTGAAACCATCACACACACTGAAACACACAGAGATACTACTACTACTACTACTACTACTACTACTACTCACACACACACACACACACACACACACACACACACACACACATATTATATATATATATATATATATATATATATATATATATATTACAAAGTGTTTGGCTCCATGTAACCAGTGATGTGTTCATGAAGATCATGGCCAGGATTCTAGGAGTGCACTGTCAACCACATTTAATCACTCTTTCCTCCTGAAGGACTAGACATCTTGTCCTACCTTCAAATTCATACCTTGAGATTTTGTCTTCAAATGTGATGACGTTTAAATAGGAGGCCTCTTAGAAATCAGATTAGATTTAGGGGAGGTTGTAAAGATGGGGCCACCATAATGAAATTAGTGAATTCAGAAGACATAAAAGAGCTTTGTATCCTACCCTACAAATGTACCGAGAAGAGAGCATGTGAACTCAAAGCAACATGGTGGCAGCTTACAATCCAAGAGAAGACGTCATTGAAACCTACCCTGCTGACCACTTGAACTTAGATCCCTCAGCCTCCAGACCTGTGAGGAATACATTTCTGCTGTTGAAGTCACACAATCCATGATATTTTATTACAACAGCACAATAAAACACATAGGACTGATCACAGTACAGATTCTTTTTCCTTGATTTTGAACTTTAATATAAATTTTTAAGGATTCTTTGTGTGATGGTTTTACTTTTTAATGATGAAGAATTCACCCACATTTTTACTAGAGCAAGGAAATGCTTTTCTATTTCTAGCTTGATGGGATTTTTCCCCTTGGGTTTTGACCTTGGCTTGGCACTGAGACTTTGATTTAATAATCTGTATCTTCTGGAAACAACATTGTTCATCCATGTTGCTTATTTTAAAACTTCTTTTGAAACTCTTATTTTTTACTTATATTTTATATATAAGAGACCCAAATTCTTTAGTAGCTGTGAAACTTGAAGTTAATAAGGACTTTGTATACTAGTATTTATAATAGCTATAAATACAAAAGTACTAACATAACATTGGCATAATAAATCCAGTAAAATATAGAAAAAAGAATGTTCTTAAACTGGTTTTACTCTACAGGTGTGAGAGTATAGTAACTTGAAAACTAACTATTTCATTCTGTGCACTCTTAAAAAATGGAACTGCAGTAAACTTCACATAATCTTTTCTCTAGATGAACATATGAACATAGATAGATAGATAGATAGATAGATAGATAGATAGATAGATAGATAGATAGATATGCATGTGTGTGTGAATACTGTTCATAGGAAACAAAGCAAACACTTGGGGGGTCTCAGAACACCTCAAACAACACAGGTTATTGTCATTGTTTGTGGTTGCTTACCATAACTTAGATGGCAAGACCCTACCTATTACTGATGATAGCACACACTTGAGTTGCAGAACATAGAGAAATCAATCTTGAACTGACCAGGAATCTCTGTCCCTGTTGGCTAGCTTTCATAATGCTGGAATATGCTATGCACGTTGGTGGGGAAGAAAAGACATTAGTGTTTTTACCAGTGCTTTACATTACATGCCACAATGCAGACACATCTGTGATGCTGTGCCCTTCAGAGCAGTAGTGGCAAGGCTGTTCATAGATGCACCTAACTACTCCATTGGTTTTCTTTGATTTGAAGGAATTCATGGTTGGTATTGTAAGCATGGCCAAAATCCATAGCCAGAGAAGCCATCGGCAGCGCCACTGATATTGTTCTGCAAAATAGTACTATTGTCTAACCGCCTTCTAAATATTGATGTTTTCGTCGATAGATTTGTGATTTTCAAACTTAATCAGAGAAGTTTCACTTTGTCATGGGCAACGGTTGATGTAGAGATTCATAGCTGTTCAAAGTATGAGAATAAATGTTTGTGAATTCTCAGCCACAGATCTGTATCAACTCCCATGCCCAAGGCTCAGTGAACATCATGGGAGAGAAGGTTAAAAGATTATAAGAGCTGGAGAATGGACAGGAGTGCTGTGAAAGGTGGTTCTTTATATATGACATGTCCGTTGAACACATGAACTCATAGCAGCTGTGGTTACCTGCATAAGACATGCAGAAAATCTGTTGGTATGGAGATGTATTGGGGGTAAGAAGATATAGATGGAGGGAGATATGACCAAGAAACATTATATATATTAATATATTTATATATATGAATTTTTCAAAGAATATTTTATTAAAAGAAGACATGTGGAATTATATGTACTTATTCTATAAGGTATACAGAGAAGTTTATTAAAGTCTAGACATCACTTTGAATTTGTAGATCTAAAAAATTTTATTATTATTATTAGTACTGCTGTGTTTTATATATCATAAACACCTATCATTGGGTCATACCAATATAAAATTTTAATATCATTCTGACAGATTTATCCCTTCATTATTAAGTAAAACACCCTTTTATTTCCAGAAGCATTTCTTACCCCTAAACTTCATTTAATATTAACAAAGCAATTATACTTTTATTATTTGCATAAAATACAGTTGTTTATTTTAATCCCTCTATTGACTTTGTCTAATTGTTTAAATATAATTATTTTTGTGACTGATACTTAATTTAGTTTCTTTTTTATAATTTATTTTTTATTTCTTCAAGTTACATGTCAATCACAATCCCCTCCCTACTCCCCCCTTCAGTCCCACCCTCCCATCTTCTTCCCCCTCAACCCCCCATCCTCTTCCCTTTTTTTAAGTTTAAGGTATATCTTTTCCCCCCAACAGCTCCCCCTTTCAGTCCAACAAATGGTTCTTTCTCTTATAACAATAAACACAATACAAAACAACAGAAATAAATAGGCCACAATCATGAGAGTTATATGGCTTAGCATACATTCCCAATGTCCAGTCCATATGTATTTGGCACCTGACTTTAATGTTCTACTATCTAAACATCTCCATGAGTTTAAAGTTCTATATCTAACTCAGCTTTCATACTAACTTGCATCACAATTTTAAAAACATCTTCTTAGATCCAGAACACCCTCTTGAATCTTAAACAACTCAAAATTTAACTATGAGACTCTAGCTATCTAGTTTTCAACCACCTCAGAGACCTGAGAGGGATAAATATATCTGATTATATAGGAAGTGTAGGGCCTGCAGCTTCCAAAACTAAGAAATGACATACCAATGGCTGCCTGGACAGTTCCCATTTTCTCTCCATACATTACAGCATCAATCTTCAGCTGTTTGGCCCCATTTCTCTGACAGACATTGATTGTAGAGCAGGAATTATGAAGGATTGCCTACCCTGTTTTGGCAGAGCTAGGCTGTTGACTTACCTGCTTCCAAGTTTTGTCCTTTTTGGACAGCATTCTGTCTACAGATGAAGCAAGGGGTTTTTCTTGCCAAGAGATAGGCTTGCCACTAATTCAGCCATCTCACACTGGAGATTCTTCAGTGCTCATCTTCTACTACATAGGTGTTGATCTTTGTATATTGATACAAAATTAAGATTATATTTGGCCACATTGGTATTGATCTTTGTATATTGATACAAAATTAAGGGTAACACTTCTTAAAGGTATTGTACCTAGTAATGCTTAAAAATGAAATGTGAAGTTTTGGCCTTTTGATACTAACTGTCATAAACTGTTTAGGATAATTAAGAAATCCAAACTAATAGTCATGCAAGCATATCATTTTGTTAGGTACTATGACAGTCTATCACAGTTATTTTCTAAGCTAATCAGAAATCAAGTTGCTAAGAGACAAGCAATATTTGCTTATCTAAATATAAGAGATAGATAGGGCACCTTCAAAAACCTCAAGAGATCTGCAGAATATGGCATTCAAAGATGTTTTCTTAAGATTTTTTGATATCGAGACATGTTAGCTCCTGACAACACCCCCTATTCTACTCCAATTTGGTTTCTTCTTACATCTATAATTTTCTTACTTTATATGTAACCCATACTTTCTGTTTTCTCTACTTTTAATCGTCATGTTTTGCATTGTTCAAAGATATTTTTAATTCCATTTCGCCCTTGCTAACTTACTATTTGCAGTTTCATTGTTTTAGTAAACCTTACATTTCACTGCGGTAGGCATTTTTGAGGTAGACCAATGTGACATAAATAAAACATTTTTTCCATTCCAATAATGTTGAACTTGTATTTTTTCCTCCCACCACTCGTATTATTTTTGTCACACTTATTAGTTCTGCACGTTTATTTAGACCTAAAAATATTATGAATCATCTTTACTGAAATCAGTATGTCTTCACATTTATCCACATATGGGCTCTCCTCCTTTCTCATACTTCTAAATTTCCTTTTTAAAAATCTTACTATTTTTATTAGTGTATATGCACATGTTTGTGCCTGTGTGTGTGTATCGCCAGTTTGAGAATTCAGGTGTGCCCATGCACATGGAGTTCAAGAGACAATTTTTTTTCAGTATGTTTTTTTTTCTTTAATCATTAGACTCGGGCTCAAACTCAGGACTTCAGCCTAATGGGACAAGTGATTTTTTTTTTTTTTTTTTTTTTTTGCCCACTGATCTATCTCATCAACCCACCCTTTGGATTGTTCATTTTCTTTCTAAAAATCTCCTGTATTGCTTCTGCAATGCAGGCTTGCAGCTGGCAACTTTGCTCAACTCCCTTGGGAACATGCTTCAGTCTTTGAAGGACATATTTTGTGAGTATGAATGTTTAGGCTGACAGGTGTTAGTATGTTCTCACTTTGAAAGTGTCATTGCATTTTTATCTAACTTCCACCAGTCTGGAAAAAAAAAATCTGTTGTCAATGTTTCTCTTAAAAGTAACATGTTATTGTTTTTTGTTTTGTTTTGCTTTTTTATTTTGGTGTATGTGTGTGTGTGTGTGTGTGTGTGTGTGTGTGTGTGTGTGATTTTCCTTTCCCTTCTCAAAATTTTACCTTTGTGTGCCCAAATGTTCCTTAATTTATATTTATCAATATGGCTAATAACCTACTATATGGATTACTTTCTGATTTGCTTTTGTTATCTATTTTTGTTCTCAAATGTAGTCCTATATTCCTCTTAATTTTTATGCTTAGCAATTTTTATTGTTCTCACATGCTGAGTAAAAAATCTACACAATGGAATACTATTCAGCCATCAGAAACAATGAAATCATGCAATTTGCAGCCAAATGGATGGAACTAGAAATACTCATCCTGAGTGAGCGAACCCAGACTCAGAAGGATGCACATGGCATCTATTCACTTATAGTCGGATTTTAGCCATATAGTACAGCATAACTATACTAAAACCAATGCACCAAGGGGAACAGGAACATAGACTTTGTTACCTGTTAATAAGACATTTTGCCCTAGTGGTGCTGCCATGTAGGTCCCCAGTATATGAGGAAGCTCTTACCCTCAGATGACTGCTGAACTGGGGTGGGGGACTGATATGTAGGGACACCCCACTCCAGAGGAGTAGGATAGAAGGGAGAGGGGGTAGAGGGTGGCAGAGTGGGACTGAGAGGTGTGGAAAGAGGGCACTGTGATGGAGATGTAACTTGAAGTAATAAATAAACATTAAAAAGATTTTAGTCCAGACATTGTGCATTATTGATTAAAGAGAAACACGTGTGTACATGTGCTAAAAAATAGTAGTTGTTACTCACAATGGAACAAATCTGAAAATCAACAGCGTAATATACATAAAAGGTTATGGAGACTGAATATACACCTTTAAGGAGATCAGGAGAGAATCTTTAAAAAAAAAACATGCAGCATAGAATGAAAATGAAAACAACACAGCAAAGGTTGTGGAATACATTGGATATGACTCTTAGAAGAACATTTAGAGACAGAAGAAGTGGAAGGAGTTTCAAATAAATGACTTAATGTTGCACTCCAAGGTCTTAGAAAAATAAGAACAAGCCAAACCCTAATACATAGATAAAATCCAAAAATAAAGACATGGGTAGAAGTCAATGAAAATAACAACACTAAGAACAAATAGAATGTAGTCAGTTATTTGAAAAGATACTAACAAATACTAAAGAAATATAGAAAGTCCTTAGGGTGAACATCGAAAATTTATATTGCAAAAAACCCCAGAAAACTTAGGGAAATGGCTCAATTTATATATATATATATATATGCCCTACAAAAGTTAAACCAAAGAACACAATTTGTAAAGATCTATAACAAGCAATAAGATTGAAAAGGTAATTTAAAATAAATATATCCTAAGTAAAAAGTCCAAACTCCCATTGGACTCACTGCTGAATTAGACCTTACATTTAAATAAAACTGAAAACCAATGCTCCTCAAAATATCTCATACATATCAATGTAAGGAAATCTGTCAAACTCATTTTATAAAGTTAGTATCACCCTAATACAAAACAGAATGAGGCCACAAGAGAAAAAATAGGTCAATATCCCTGATAAAAATGCATAAAAACTCTCAATTAAATCTAATCCTTGAAAACTGAATTCAACTACAGGTGAAAATGATCACTCACCATAAAGAAGTAGGCGTCATTCAATGCATGCAAATGTAATACCAAAAATTAACAGGTGCAAGGCCAGAAACCACATGATCACATAGACAGAAATGTTGAGAAAGCATAAGACCTAGTCTAACATCCCTTCATGACAAAGCCCTGAAGCCAGTAGACACAGAAGGGACATATCACAACATATAAAGGTTGAGTATGACAAATCTGTACTCAACAGTAAAGAGAGAGGAAAATCAAAGCATTTCCACTAAAATCAGGAGTAAGACAGAAGTGTTCACTTTCTCTGGTCTTACAAATGTAAGCAAGATAAGAAATATGAGGAATGCACCCAGGAAAGGAAGGAACTGAAATATCACTATTGGTGATGATATGATTCTATACACAAAAACCTAAGAACTGCTTTAGAAAATTCCCAGAACTGATAAGCAGTTTCAGGTCAAATAACAAACACATAAAAATTGGTAGCTTTACAGGTACCAATGATGTACATACTGAAAAAGAAATTAAGAAAGTAATCCATTCACAACAAATTCATCAAAAAATCTGAGGAATAAAGTTAATCAAAGAAGTTAAAGACCTCTATAATGAGAACTTTAAAACAAGACAAAAGAAATTGAAGGTGACAGTAGAGGGTGGAAAGACCTCTGGTGCTCGTGGATGGGGAGGATTAGTGTATTGAAAGTACCTTATGTTAGAAAGAGTGATTTACAAATTGAATCCAATCTGCACAAAAATTCCAAAGACGTTGTTCACAGAAATAGCAAAATGACCCAAAAGCTCATATGGAATCCCCACATATCCAAGTTAGAGAAAACAAGCTTGGGCAGAGAGAGCAATGCTGGAAATATCACAATACATCATTCCCAATTATGCTATATAGTCACTGTAATAAAAGCAGCATGTATCTGGCACAAAAACAGAGACACACAGATTAATGGAAGGACATAGAAGACTCAGAATAAAACCCCAGAGATGTACTTAGATAGTTTTGACAAAATGCCAAAAACTAAAGTAGAAAGAAAACAGACTCTTCAACAAATAGCAATATGAAAACCAGACATTCAAATGTAAATGATTACAATTAGACCCAACTCACATCTTACAAGGATAAATTCAGAACTGATTAAAAACCTTAATGTAGACCTTCAGTCTAAAGTGTTAAGGGAAAACATGGAGAAGATAGGTCAAAATACAAATCAAGGCACAGGCAAGATTTTCTGAAAAGAACTTCAGTCACTCAGGAACCGACACTGAGAATTAAGCAAGGAGATGGTATGGAATTAAAAAGCTTCTACACAGAAAAGGATTTACAAGCTATACATCTGAGAAAAGTTCAATAACTATAAAGAACTGAAATTAAACTAAATACCAAAAAAAAAAATCAACCCAGTCAATAAGCAAATAATGAAGTGAACAGATAGTTTTCAAAAGACAAAGCACAAATATTCAATAAACACATGAAGAACACAGTAGCTTTAACTTTGAGGGTAATGCAAATTAAAACTGCTTAAAGATCTCACCTCATCTCAGAGGCTCACAAGATAACGGAGCCATTGCCGTTGATCTTGGGCTTTCATACAAAGTAGTTGATGAGAACTGCTGAAGACACCACAAGCACAGGATACAGCACACAGATAAATCAAGCCAGAATAAAACTGGATGTCTCTACCCACTGGGCAGCACTCATAGTACACCAGAAAGTGTTTTGCATGCTTCTGAGGGAGAAAACTCATCGGTGATCTTAAGCTGCTATGGACCTGAAGTATCACAGTACCAACCTGTGATACTCCCGCAGGTGACAAAGTGGTGTGATGGTTTTGGAGGTAACTAGACCCTTACTGATTGAATTCCAGGCTTGTTCCATGGGAAGAAATACCTGGTACTGCAAACGAGGGCAAAAGTTTGTGGCTGGAGATATCACTGACCCTCGGTCATCCTTATAAGTAATATTACACTAAAAAGGCATAAAACCGAAGTGTCCTTCACATATTTCTGTTCATATCGATAGGCTAGCACTGCTGATGTTTGCAGGAGGTGTAAGCTAATGCAGAGATTCAAAGCTGGTCAAAATGCTGAGAATAAAAGTCTGTGAGGTGCTTATCCATAAAAAGGGGAACTATATCAACCCCCTAAGACGCAAAGGACAACAAAGAAAAGAGGGGGGAAAAGATTGTAGAGCTGGAGAATGAAAGGGCTTCTATGAAACAGTGCCTTCTGGGTGTGACATGCCTGATGTCATAGTGAGCACACAGGAGCTATGGCTGCCTGCATTCACCCTACACACAAAACAAAGACAGTAAGAAGGAGACCAGCTGCACAGAAGGAGGTCTATAGGAATAGGAAGCAGAATAAGAAAGGGTAAGAGGATACATGTGTTCATAATGTGTTGCATACTTATAAATCATTAAGAAGCACATTTAAAAATAAACAGGCTGGAGATATGACTCAGTGGATAAGAGCACTGTCTGGATCCATTTTAACTCCCAACACTCATGTGGCAGCTTACAATTGTCTGTAATTTCAGGTCCATGAGTCCTGACACCCTATTCTGGCCTCCTCAGGCATCACACTTACATGTGGTGCACAGACATCAATGTAGGCAAAAACCCATACACATATAATACATAAAAATGAAATAAGTGATATTAAGGCAGGGTAGGTCATGATGGGTTTATGTACCACTGGTAAGAATGTAAATTGTGCAGAAAGAAATTGAAGAGGACATCAGAAGATGGAAATATCTCCCATGCTCATGGATAGATAGGATCAACAATAAAAATGGCCATCCTGCCAAAAGCTATATACAGATTCAATGGAATTCCTATCAAAATACCACCACAAGTATTTATAGAACTGGAAAAAGCAATTCTCAACTTCATGTGGAATAACAAAAAAAACAGAAATAGCTAAATCAATCCTGTACAATAAAAAAAAAATCTGTAGGCATCACCATCCCAGATTTCAAGCTGTACTACAGAGCAATAGTAATAAAAACAGCATGGTACTGGTATAGAAACAGACCAGTGGATCAATGGAATCAAATTGAAGACCCAGAAATGAACCCACACACCTATGGTCTCTTAATTTTTGACAAAGAAGCCAAAACTGTACAATGGAAAAAGGGCAGCATCTTCAACAAATGGTGCTGGTCCAACTGGATGTCGACATGTAAAAGAATGAAATTAGATCCATACTTATCACCTTGTACAAAACTTAAGTCCAAGTGGATCAAAGACCTTAACGTAAGGCCTGGCACACTAAATCTAATAGAAGAGAAAGTGGGGGAAACCCTCTAACTAATTGGCACAGGTGGAAACTTCCTGAACAGAACACCAACAATTCAGGATCTAAGACCTACAATCAATAAATGGGACCTCGTGAAAAGCTTCTGTAAGGCAAAAGACACTGTCCTTCAAACAAAATGGCAACCTACAGATTGGGAAGAAACCTTCACAACCCCACATCTGACAGAGGGCTAATATCCCAAATTTACAAAGAACTCAAGAAATTAAATGCCAAGAAACCAAATAATCCATTCAAAAAATGGGGAACATAGCTAAAAAGAGAATTCACAAAGAAAGAATCCCTAATGGCTGAGAGACACTTGAAGAAATGCTCAACATCCTTAATCATCAGAGAAATGCAACTCAAGATGATTCTGAGATTCCATCTCACACCTGTCAGAATGGTTAAGATCAAAAACTCAAATGACAGTGCATGCTGACAAGGTTGTGGAAAAAGGGGAACACTTTTCCATTGCTGGTGGGAGTGCAAGCTTGTACAACCACTATGGAAATCAGTCTGGCGATATATTAGAAAACTTAGAATATCTCTACCTCAAGACCCAGCCATACCAGTTCTGGGTATACATCCAAATGATTCTTCACTAAATCAAAAGGAAGTTTCCTCATCTATGTTCATAGCAGCCTTATTTGTAATAGCTAGAGAGTGGAAACAACCCAGATATCCCTCAACCAGGGAATGGATAAAAACTGTAGTACATCTACACAATGGAATACTACTCAGCCATCAGACACAATGAAATCATGCAATTTGCAGCCAAATGGATGGAACTAGAGAAGCTCATCCCAAGTGAGCTAATCCAGATTCAGAAGGATGCACATGGCATCTATTCATTTATAATCAGATTTTAGCCATATAGTACAGAATAACTAGACTACCTCCAATGCACCAAAGGAAACAGGAACATAGACTTTGTTTCCTGTAAATGAGACAGTTTGCCCTAGTGGTGCTGCCTTGTAGGCCCCCAGTGTATGAGGAGATTCTCGGCCCTCATATGACTGCTGAACTGGGGCAGGGGACTGATATGTAGGGACACTCTACTACAGAGAAGTGGAATGGAAGGGATTAGGGGTAGAGGGGGGAATAGCACTGTGATGAAAATGTAACCTGAAATAATAAATAAATATTTTTAAAAATGTAAAATGGTCCAGCTATGATGGAAATCCCTAAAAAAATAAAAATAGAGCTACCATATGACCTAGCCATATCATTCCTTGGGGTGTACTCATAGGAGTAGGATTCAACAGAGGTAGCCAATGTATTTTATAACAACCCCATCCACAAAGTCAAATTATGGAATCAGACTAGGTGTTTGTAAATGGATGAATAGCTAAAACTATGTAGTATACATACACAATGGAGTTTTATCCAGTTATAAAGAAATAAATTTCATCCATTTTTGGAAATGTGATACAAAAAAGCTAGATTCAGGAGGGTTAGATGTCACCCATTTTACTCTTTTTTAGATCTTAAATTATACATAGCTTCATAAAGACACTCTATATCCTCTCTCACACACACACACACACACACACACACACACACACACACACACACAC
>CAJQZJ010032201.1:1905179-1922488 GCA_907164525.1 Lophiomys imhausi | reverse complement strand
CACACACACACACACACACACACACACACACACACACACACACACACTCCTGTAAGTGCCCACTATCCATGCTCCTATATTTATGAGGTGTAAAGGAAAAAGGAGCCTTGGAGAAGTGAGACACTCATAGGATAGGGAAAGGAGGAAGAGAGTGAATATGGTCAAAGTACATTACATACTTGAAAAGTTTTCCATTATGAATTTCAGTACTATAATCAAAGTTTATGACAAGAAATATAAATTCTGAGAAGTAAAATATAAATGCTGACAATTCTAATGATTTTATCTTACACAAGAAATGCTTTCTACTTTCTTCTGCCAAATGCTTATAAGGAGGTGAATTACTTTAATCTGACCATGCACCTCTGTTGGCTCCGATTCCCTTAGGACTCTTGTATGCCCTTGCTTCTAAGGGATAGCCCATCGTGGCTCCAGAGAAGATCTGTGTACCTGTCTCCTCACCAACAAGAAATTACAGGGGGTTTGGCTCTGATCTTCATAGGTTTTTAGATCAGCTCTTCAGCTTCTCATCCCCACTGCATCAAAAGTTGACAGTTGTCTTGAGAAGGAGACCTATCATGCATATACATATGGACTGGACATTGGGAATGTATGCTAAGCCATATAACTCTCATAATTGTGGCCTATTTATTTCTGTTGTTTTGTATTGTATTTATTGTTATAAGAGAAAGAGCCATTTGTTGGACTGAAAGGGGGAGCTGTTGGGGGGAAAAAGATATACCTTAAACTAAAAAAAAGGGTAGAGTATGGGGTGTTGAGGGGGAAGAGGGTGGAAGGGTGAGACAGGAGGGGGGCGTAGGGAAGGGATTGCAATTGAAATGTAACTTGAAGAAATAAAAAATAAATTATATATATATATATATATATATATATATATATATATATATATATAAAAGATCTTCAAGGAATCTGGTGTCATCACTGTGCTTCTGAGAAAACGTCAGCTGCACTGCCTGTTTCTTCATCAAAAGCAATGATCTTCTACCTGGATTCTCAGCTTATAGATCTACCCAGATCTGCAGGCACCTGTCTGGGAAAAGGGGTCAGAGCTAGACATCTGTCAATCCACTGTCTTCAGAGGACACCAGCCTTCATTCTTTTTTCAGGCATCCTCTTCCAACTGATTTGTTTCTGGGTAATATGGAAAAGTCTACTTTGTTTTTCTGAGATTTGGATTTGGTTCTTCTGTCTCCCGTCCTGTGCCTGTTTTCAGCTCCACAAACGCATTAAAGGGAAAACAAGCTGCATGTTTGTGGACTGTCCAATTTAGAACCTGTCATTCAAGCCCTCATGACAACTGCTCATTGTCATGTGGTTATTTGTTCCGAATTGAGGTCCTCCTTCCTAGAGAGAAAGGGGTAACTTAGTAGACTCAGAAAGCTAAGGAAACTTATAAAACTAAGAAGCTCACAAATACTTGGAGGAGTCAGGACCTTATATGGGAGATAATATTCAAAGTGTGATCCAAAATGGAAGTTAACTGAATGAGGACTTCATTCCAGGTGAAGTTCTTCCAAAGACAACATCTATGTTCTCTCACTGATTTCAATGATTGCCTAAATAGCTAACATACCAGACAATGTGTGAAGAACTGGGAAACCATCATCCTAAAGTCCTGCTGTTTTGACTGCATAATCCAGTGAAAGAACACAAGCTGATTAATTATCTATTGTCTGGAAAAATGTTACAAGTATCATGCCATATGAATGATGGTATAGAAACAAATGGTTTGTTTTCAAATCAAAAGTGACAATCAGTTAATGTTTGTCTGAGAAATGGCACTTGCACTAATGTTCAAAGGTGCAAAGATGTCATGAATGGTAAAGGAAGAGGATTTTTCCAGAAGCAAAACTGGGTAGAAATACTCAGAGATGTAGACCACAAATACTTGACTATTCTATGTGTAATCTAATTGGGGAATAGTTCACAGGGCTGTCACTAACATATACTCTACCAAAGATTCTTAGAAGGGGGCCCCAGAGTCTCTTATGTCATTTTGCCTATTAGCTACCACACCACATCTTAAAATCAACCAACGGAGTCATTAATT
This sequence comes from Lophiomys imhausi, assembly GCA_907164525.1. Lineage (NCBI taxonomy): Eukaryota > Metazoa > Chordata > Mammalia > Rodentia > Muridae > Lophiomys > Lophiomys imhausi. Next base: position 1,920,417 of record CAJQZJ010032201.1, on the reverse strand, counting down.
CAATAAATAAAACTTCTCATTCTCTTTAGTACTATTACCCATTAGCTAACAGTGCATATTTCATTTCTTAATAAATTAAAGACATATTCTTCAGACATATTTTATTTCTAATTCATTTCAGCATATTTCATTTCTTAATAAATTTAAGACATATTCTTCTGTCTTGGGTACAGTTTCTCCTGACTCATCACAGAAGAGACCACAAAGAACAATATGAAAACACTTTGGCACATCAAACTTATCACATATTTTACCATCTATTCTGGAAGAAATCACAGTGGCCTTTGCAGGAATCAGCTTGTCTCTAGGCAGTCATCATAACTCTCACCTAAGTCATTATGTTTCATTGGTCAGTGTTTACAAGCCTATCTTCTATATCCTTCCAGGTGTTTCACTTTTATATGGAAAGCTTTCTAATCTAAACACTAAGTAAATAAAGCAAAGCAATTGCCCATTTTATGTTACAGGTAGAATTGTAAGTTGGAGTTATGAGTTAGTCATAAATAATGAATGTTTTTAAAAGCATATATTTCTCAAATGTAGGTCATATAATTTTTGTCACATTCTATTCTGTGGCAGACCCCAAGACACAGACAATGTCTATCTTCTTATCTTAGGTATCAGAGACAGAATCAAGACTCCTCTGTCTGTCTGTCTGTCTCTCTTTCCTCTCCACCCCTCTCTTCTCATCTCTCTCCTCTGCCCTTCTATCTGTCTGTCTCTCACTCCTTTGTCTGCCTGTCTTCCCCCCTCCTTTTTGTCTACTTTCACTGATTACACTCTACAATCTTATTGTACCAAGTTCTACAGTGAACAGATGGGAACTACCTTCCCTGGAGTTGATGTTGATGATTAGAGTTCCAGAATTCCATAACCCTATGAAAAGTTGCTGCCTTTAGGGAGCCCTCCCTTTGTGTCGATTACTGAATATTCCCTTTCTGAATCTGAGATTCTTCTTCTATATCCTCAACACAGAAGCGGGACCTGACCTACTTTCTAAATTTACACTGCAGTGCACTTTGCCCTCACGTCTAACAACCCAATTTATTTCACTACTTTAGAAAGGAGGGAGATGATGTGAAGGCACATCTAGGTGATTTCTTGGGTTTTTTTTTTAAGTTAAACTTTTATCAAGTCCACAGTCTGAAATGAGACAAATGAAATTGCTCAAGTGATAGCTAGAGGAAAAAATTAAAATTTATCATAGCTTGTCCCTTAATTAGATGGGTAAGTGTGTTAAAAGTCACCCCAGAGTGAAGCTCATTAAAACCGCTCTCCTCGTAAGCCAGTTTGGGAATAAGTTTTCTAGTGATTCATTTCGGTCTTCCTAGTAAAGAGAGTGTCTGACGCAAATTAGAATTTAAATAGAAGAGAATGGAAGTTCAGCAGAGCAAAGAAAATTGGAAGAAATCAGAGAAAGTGACAATACAGAAAAGCTCCCAAGTGAACAAAGGAGTTTCTATGCTAAAATCACCACTAAGTTACAATACCACACAGGAAGATAACTGTCAAATATTCCAATAGAATAAAAACACATACCAGATATCTGCAGTTAGAATAATTTCAGGCATATAAACAAAAAGGGATTCACAAAGAAAAGTAACATATCTGAATTATGGTTTTATGACCTTCTGAATGCTGGATGCTTTACTCCCTTGACAGAGTAAAGCTTACAGAGCGACTAGGAGGCTATAGGTTTGCATCCAATATGCAAATGACAGAAGTAATGAATTTTCTTCAGAGCTGAGAAGCAGCCACAATATGGAAATGAGCACTACCAGTAGACTGAATGACTTCCCAAATCTTTGGGACTTCCTCACCCAGTCTCTTTGGAAATGTAAGTAGGAACAAGCCTGCATGAGAGGTAGTATGAAGAGTGGGAATTCCTTTCAAGGTACCAAGCAAATTGGCTTTATATTCCCACGTCTTATACATATATTCATTTAGCTGAGTATGTGAAGGTTTCTAAAGCATGTGGCTTTCCACACTGTCTCTTTCTCTTTCCACATTACCAAAGAAAACAACAAAAAAGAAATGATAACTATAGTTAACGTATGGATAGTTCAACATTTCTGCCATCAAAGAATCAAATTTATAAGTAGTATAAAAGCCAAGACTTTTGGTAAGATGGCCAATTTTACTGTTAATCCTGCCTATCTAGGAGTATGGGAGATCTTTAACACTTGAAGTTCTTGTCATACAGGTCTTTAACTAGCTTGGTTAGAGTTACACCAAGATACTTTATATTATTTGTGGCTATTTGTGAAGGGTCTTGTTTCTCTAATTTCTTTCTCAGCCCGTTTATCATTTGTGTAAAGTAGGGTTACTGATTTTTTTTTTTTTTAGTCAATTTTGTCTCCAGCCTCTTGGCTGAAGGTGTTTATCAGCTGTCGGAGTTCTCTGGTAGAATTTTTCTTTTGGGGTGGGGGGGTCTCTTAAGTATACTATCATATCATTTGTGAATAAGGATACTTTAACTTCTTCCTTTCCTGTTTGTATCCTCTTGATCTCCTTTGGTTGAATTATTGCACTAGCTAGAACTTCACATACTATTCTGAATAGATATAGAAAGCATGGAGAGCCTAATTTTGTCCCTGATTTTAGTGAAATTGTTTTACCTTTCTCTCCATTTAACTTGGTGCTGGCTACTGCCTTGCTGATTATTGCCTTTATTATGTTTAGGTATGTGCCTTGAATCCTTGATCTCTCTGAGACTTTTATCATGAAGGGGTATTGGATATGTCAAAGGCTTTTTCAGAGTCCAGGAGATGATCCTGTGTTTTGTTTTTTTTTCTTTCAGTTTGTTTATATGGTGGATTACGTGGATGGATTTTTGTATATTTAACAATTAATTCCTGCATACCTGGGATGAAGTCTACTTGATCATGGTGGATGATATTTTTTAACTTAAATTACTTTTTTGTTTTTATTTTAAAATGTATTTATTTATTCATTTTAACATCCTGTTCACAGCCTCCTCTTTTCTCCCCCATCTTACCCTCCCACCTTCTGTCCCCATCTCCCCTCTCCTTCTCAGAGAAGGAACCCCACCCACAAATCCTCCCCAGTACTTTGTGTTGCATCAAAACTAACTGTATCCTCTTCCACTGAAATTAGTTGATGAAGCTCAGATACTGGAAAGTTATCTGACAGTAACTTTGTAAGCAACAGTGTGTGCCAGGGATAGCCCCTGCTCCAATTTCTATGGGCCCACATAAAGTCCAAACTGTCCACCACTCTATGAGTGTAGGGTGCCTGAATTCAGTCCATGCATGCTCTTTGGTTGATGGTTCAATCTCCATGATCCCCTATGGGCCTACGTTAGTTGTCTCTGTTGGTATTGTTGCATAGTTCTTGTCCCCATTCTGGTGCCTCTGTTCTTCCCCCAACTCTTCTACAAAACTTCCAGGTCCCCGCCTAATGTTTGACTGTGGATATCAGCATCTGGTTCGATCCTTTGCTAGGTTGAGCCTCAGTGGATGATATTTTTGATGTGTTCTTGGATTCTGTAGGTAAGTATATTATTGAGTAATTTTGTGTCAATGTTCATAAGGGAAAATGGTCTGAAATTTTCTTTCTTCATTGGGTCATTGTGTGGTTTAGGAATCATGGTGACTGTGGTCTTGGAGAATGAGTTTGGTAATTTCCCTTCTGTTTCTATTTTGTGGTATAGTTTGAGGAGTATTGGTATTAGCTCTTCTTTGAAAGTGTGGTAGAATGCTACACTGAAACCATCTGGCCCTGGGCTTTTTTGGTTGGGAGACTTTTAATGACTGTTTCTATCTCCTTAGGGGTTATAGAACAATTTAACTTGTTTACCTGATCTTGATTACAGATTCAATGCAATTCCTATCAAAATACCAACAATTCTTTACAGACCTTGAAAAAATAATTATCAACTTCATATGGAAAAACAAAACACCCAGAATAGCTCAAACAATCCTGTACAATAAAAGAACTTTTGTAGGCATCACCATGCCTGACTTCAAGTTGTACTTCAGGGCAATAGTAATAAAAAAACTACATGGTGCTGGCATAGAAACAAAATGACTGATCAATGGAATCAGATTGAAGACCCAGATATAAACTCACACACCTACCAACACTTGATTTTTGACAAAGAAACCAAAGCCACACAATGGAATAAAAGAAAGCATCTTCAACAAATGCTGCTCGCTAAATGCATGTAGAAAAATGCAAATAAATCTGTACTAATCACCCTGCTCAATACTCAAGACCAAGTGGATCACAGACCTCAACATAAAACCAGAAGAGAACATGGGGAACAGACTTGAACTTATTGGCACAGGAGACAACTTCCTGAACAGAACACCGATAGCTCAGTCTCTAGGATCAACAATAAATAAATGGGACCTTATGAACCTGAAAAGCTTCTGCAAGGCAAAGGACATGAACAAGAGAATAAAACAGCAGCCTACATATTGGGAAAAGATTTTCACCAGCCCTATATCCAGTAGAGGGCTAATATCCAAAATATATGGCTGACTCAAAAAAGTAAACACCAATAAACCAAATAATTCAGTTAAGAAAATGAGGTACAGAGATAAACTGATAATTCTCAACAGAAGATTCTCTAATGGTTGAGAAACACTTAAAGAAATGCTTGACATCCTAAGTGATCAAGAAAGTGAGAATCAAAACAACTCTGAGATTCTGTCTCATACCCATCAGAATGTATAAGATCAAAAACTCAAGAGACAGCACATTCTGGTGAGGATGTGGAGAAAGAGAAATGCTCCTCCATTACTGGTGGGAGTGCAAACTTATCCAACCACTTTGGAAATCAATCTGGTGCTTTCTCAGAAAATTGGGAATAGTTCTACCTCAAGACCCAGCTATACCACTACTGGGCATATACCCAAAATATGTTTCACCAAACCACAAGGACATTTTCTCAACTATGCTCATAGAAACTTTATTCAGAATAGCCAGAAACTGGAAACAACCTAGATGTCCCTCAAACAAAGAATGGATAAAGAAAATGTGGTACATTTACAAAATGTAATACTACTCAACTATTAAAAACAAGGAAGTCATGATTTTTTTCAGAAAACCAGAAATTTTGAAGGAACTAGAAAGCATCATCCTGAGTGAGCTAACCCAGACCCAGAAAGATACACGTGGTATGTACTCACTCATAAGGGGATACTAGCATTACAGTAGAGGATGACCATAACACACAAGCCCAAGGAAACTAAATAATTAAGAGGGCCCAAGGAAGGATGCTTGAATCTCATTCAGAAGAGGAAATAGAATAAACAGCAGAAGTGGATGAAGAGAGAAACTGGGTAGGAGAGGGAGAGAGGAGGAAAAGTGGGGGGGATCAGTTGTGGGGAAAGCAGGGAGGGATTGGGAAGGTGAGAGGACTGGGAGAAAGATGCAAAACTGGGGGGGGCATCTCCGAGACAAATAGGAGACCAGTAACAGGATAGGCCTCTGGGAATATATGGGGCTGACTTTAGCTGAGACTCCTAGTACTGGGGTTCAGAGACTTGAAGAGGCCTCCTTCTAGCTAGTTAGAACTTCTAGAGGAGGGAGGGGATCACCAACCCATGTACAAAACCTTCAACCCAAAACTTATCCTGTACACAAGATGTGCAGGGATAAAGATATACCAGAATTGAGGAAATGACAAATAAATGAAGGATCCAACTTGAGACCTACCCCAAAGGAGAGAGCCAACCCCTATCACTATTAATGATACTCTGCTATGCTTACAGACAGGAGCCTAGCATAACTGTCCTCTGAGAATATGCACCACAGGATCCAGAGACTGAGAGTCACCACCAAACATTAGGCAGAGCACAGAGTGTCTTGTGGAAGAATGGGGGGAAGGATCGAAGATGAACAGAGACAACTAACCTAGGCCCATGGGAGCTCACAGAGATTGAATCAAAGTGCATTCGTGAACTGGACCTAGACCCCCTACATATATATGATGGGAAGCTGGGTCATCATTTGGGCTCTAGCAGGTGGAGTGGGGGCTGTCTCTGACCTGGACTTTGATGCCGGCTTTTTGTTCACATCCCCCCTAAGGGGATTGCAATGCCTGTTCTCAATGGAAGAGGATGCACTCAGTTCTGATGTGACTTGATATACTGGGGTGGGGTTGGTATGGTGGGACTCTCATTTTCTGAGGAGAAAAGAAAGAGGGTAAAAGGAAAAAGGGGAGGGAGGAACCTAGTGGAGGGGAGGAAGGATGCTACAATAGGGATGTAAAATGAATAAGTAAATATACTTATATTTAAAAAAAAACAAGGCTAAGAGCATACGAATTAAATATATAACAGTGATACCCATGAGGCACTGCAGAGTGAGCTTTGACATTGGAATGGCCATGAAAGTGGGTAGCCAGGTCAGAAAATAAAATGTGTCATTGAAATGGTGATGAACTAAGTGAGAGATATTGCAGATATCACAGGATAAATAAGAGATGCCCATGACAAATGAAAGACATTTTGTTGGTTTGGGTTGTTCTCCATTGGCAAGTCGTGTAGCCATTTGAAGAAATCCGTTATAGTCAGTCCTATGGCTTATCAACAGAGTCAGCCTCCGCTCTGAGGATAACCATACAACTGATGCAGTTTGACGCCAGCATTTTTTGAATAAATTGTACTTTATATTCTCTGTTCAGCAGCTATGGGATTTCCCTACCCAGATCTCATTTCAAGACCATGTTCTATAGGGACAGCTTTTGAAAGACAACACCCAGCTGGCACACTTTGAATTACACCAACACATGCTTCCTCTGTGTCCCATCCACAACCAGAATCTGAGAGCAGAAGAGGTGCTGGCCCTTGGTCAATCTCACATACTTTATGGGTACAGTTTCTTCTCCAAAGTGCACTGAGCTCTGAGGTGTCCTCATCCAATCTTCCCCTTTCCACTTTCTTTGTGCTGGTGTCTGATCAGAATCCAGAGACTGCATACTTTGTCTACCTTCAGGGGATTGTTCTGGAAGTGTATGGCATATTTAATCCATCTTGGAGCCTACCTACATCATGCATACACATATACACAAAGAATTAAAGCCCTCGCTTGTGCATATCAAAGGTATTGGAGGATAACCAACCACCTCTCAGGACCTAATATTCTGAGAGAAGAGAATTATTAATTCTTTCCAAGTTTTATTATTTCTATTCAAGGATTTGAAGACAGATATCTTAGAAAACACTTAACTCATCTTCACATTCTGATGTGTAACTGTGAGAGACAGTGATTAATAAAAGGCCCCTTCTATTCATAGTCTTTTCTATGTACCTTTGTGATATCACCCATCCACTGGGTACTTAATCCTTCACCCCTTATACAACGGTCAGCCTTGTGACTTCCTTTGGCCAATGGAATGTGATGGATGGATGGATCACTGAGACAAGTCTAGCAGCCTAGTCATGTTTCACAATCTTGCATTTCCTGTTGGATATTAATTTACACCAGGAGATCATTTTCAAGGTCATCTGGAGGAACATAGCACCCTACACAAAGCAGAGCTGACCAGTCCGGTTGTTTCAGTCCATGCCTTAACCCTGTGAGAAAATCCAGCTAGGGTAAGCAAAGCTGCCCTGCTCATTTACAGCCAGCCAGCCAACTCTGAGAACTCAAGAGCACTCCACAGCCCCTGGATTTTTATGTGTGTGTGTGTGTGTGTGTGTGTGTGTGTGGAGGGTAGACCTCAAGTCCTCATGTTCCTGCAGCTAACATCTTGCCCACCAAACACCTCCTCAGCACCATAAGCATTGCTTCATGCCAGAGTTTGGAGATGACCTGTCAAATAGGGTCATTGTGCAAAGGAAACTGCTACTTGTGTTTTCAAAGATTACTCACTCTGCTTCTGATGGTATTAGAGACATGAATATAAATAATTGATTAAAATTGTTAAAGCCCAACTTTCTTAGTTTTCCTTATATTAAAAAGAAATCAGTGGATTCTTCAGCTGGCAGAATGACTACAATACAAGCATAAGGATTTGAGTTTAGAACCCCATAGTCTACATTTTTGAAAGACTGGACAGAGAGAGTGTATTTATAACCTTAACACTGAAGACTCAGAGCTCTTTGTTAAGCCAGCCGAGCCAACTCTTAGATGCTGGGTTCAGTGAGAGACCCTGCCTCAAAAATGAGGTGGAGAGTGAAAAGAGAGGACACCAACACCAACCAATGGTCTCCACATACACACATACATACCTGAATGCACATCTACACATATGTGCTTGGGGCATATTTCATTGCATGTGTTTATCAGTACCAGGGATAGTTTGTGAGGAGTAGAAAGTTTTTATTAGTAAATTTAGCTACTTTCTGGGATCTTAGTATTTCCAGTTAGCAAATCATATTTTCTATCTAAAGCTCTGTATGGTGGTTGTCAACTAAGTACACATATTAAGACACATTAACAAATAGGAGTTTAAAAAACCTTTTCTTCTATAATAGAAAATATACAATAATATGACTGGCTTAGAGGTTCAGTGATATTTTGTGAATTCCAGATGATTCTTATGAATGCAAGGTGACTATCCATGATCCAGATATTTCAGGAAGACAGGAAGATATTGGGAAAGGTAGTTTCAAAATTGTGGTTATCACCAGGTGTGGTGGCACATGCCTTTAATATCAGCACTCAGGAGGCAGAGACAGGTGGATCTCTGTGAGTTCTATGCTAGCCTGGTCTGCAGGTGAGCCAGGATAGTCAGGAAAATGCAAAGAAATCATGTCTCAAAAAATTGTGGTTAGCACACACATGTACTATAGGTGCATACACGTGCATAAAGTAAAGAAGCAAATATTTAAAGTACTATGATTGTGAGAATTGTGTTTCATGTAGTTGCCTGGAATTGTAGTGTTCATTTGCCACAGCTTCAGCTTCCACCTTCTGCTGAGGGAAGGAAGCAAATGGCAGAAGTGGCTGGAATGGGCACTGTGTTAACCTAGAGCAGTGCCTGCCATAATAACTACAGTAAAGGGAAATGTAGAATTGAGTAAATAGGGAAGGTGTTCTTAGTTAACACAGACTTGGCATGCAGGAACTGTTTATGTATTTGCAATTTTTTGACAAATCATTAATTTTTCTGATAGTTTTACTAATAGGCCCCAAAGTGGTGGTGATATTCAGTGATACCTATACTGTGAGTGAGGGACTTCATCCTGAGAATGTTGTGTCTAACTAAAACATATATATACATACACACACACACACACACACACACACACACACACACGCACAAGCACTCACGCACGCATGCACACACACACACTCACACACACATACACACACACACACACACACGCACACACCAATGACTACTCTCACTTCAGTGCACTCATCCTGAGCTTCTATCTCCACATCTGACTGACTGACATGGCCATCTCTTCCTCTTCTGCGTCTACTGACCCCCAAGTGTGAGAACCACAGCCTCCCACACAGGACTCACACCACTCTCCTCAACATCCTCACTGCTGCAGCTGCTGTAGAGCCTTCCTGGTTCCTTCCCTTAGTATTTTTTCCACCTACTGATACACTACAATCCTAGCACACATATAAATACACATTATAATAGTTTGTTTGCTTGGTTGATTCCAATAGCTATCATAGAGTTCAGTGTCCCTGAGGACAAAAGCAAGTGAATTTTTTTCTTTTCAAAATCTCAAAGTCCCTTTGAGATCTTCTGGTCTTTACCATTGCTCTTGACTCATTTTGACATTTCCCAAAAATTGCAGGAAAGCCCTAGACACTGAGTACATAAGGAACTTTCTTCTGCCTACATTTTTCTATTGGTCTTTTCACTAGGATGGGCTTTATAGTCTATTATTAACAAGACCCATTCTTTTTTAATATTTATTTATTACTTCAGGTTACATCTCCATCACAATGCCCTCTTTCCACTCCTTCCAGTCCTGCCCTGCCACCCTCTACCCCTGTCCCTTCCATCTCACTCCTCTGGAGTGGAATGACCCTACATAACAGTCCCCTGCCCCAGTTCAGCAGTCATATGAGGGCCAAGAGCCTCCTCATACACTGGGAGCCTACAAGGCAGCACCACTAGGGCAAAGTGTCTCATTGACAGGAAACAAAGTCTATGTTCCTGTCCCCTTTGGTGCATTGGTTGTAGTATAGTTATCCTGTACTATATAGCTAAAATCGGACTATAAGTGAATAGATGCCATGTGCATCCTTCTGAGTCTGGGTTAGCTCACTCAGGATGAGCTTCTCTAGTTCCATCCATTTGGCTTCAAATTGCATAATTTCATTTTTTCTGGTAGCTGAGTAGTATTCCATTGTGTAGATGTACCACAGTTTTTTTTTTTAATCCATTCCATTATAAATGAGCACACAGAGACTGCATGGATTTTACAAGTCTAGGCCTGGGTTGTGTAATCCTAGCCCATCTAAGTTAGGTCATAATTCTGTTACCCAAATATGATCCCATATATACATACATCCCCTTGGACTGCCATTCTCAACAATATGCGGATGTTCCTGGCCATGTGGAATGAGGTTCTGTTTTCTAAACCATGGTGTGTGTCTTCGTCTTCCTTCTTCTGACTGGAATGAATTAATCCTATGTCTAAAGCACAGGCTTCCTGTTCTAATCTCAGGAAGTCCCACCTTTCTCTGTCTTTGCCAAATCTCAGGCCTCAGCATTTATTTAACCAATCAGAGACAATGTAACAGACAGAAACCAGGACCAGTTAACATTTAGAATGCTTAAGACTACCCCATCACCATCCCTTGTATTTCTTTCACGATTAAGTCAAATCTTCACATTTCTTAGATTATTCAAATACACAGCAAATCCATTTGTCTTTGGGAATATAAAACCAAAAACTTCAACCTAACAATATCCACATGGTGAAAAACTCCAAATCAATGGCCTTTTGGATTAATCAAGTTTCTGGGGTAGTTTCTTAATTGGGGCTTTGACTCAGAGTCCAGACAGAGCAAACAGATATAAGCAATATGGCTTTGCACCTCCATGAATCAAATCTCTTTAACTAAAAGACAGATTTAGAGCATTTGCTAAAGTGGGGTGCCATGGGGTAGATTATTAGCATTCTGCACGTTGGGGTACTATATTTGTAGCCCCATCTGATTGTTTGCCCTCAGAACTTTGTGAAATCATTTTCAGAGACCCAGTGGTTCACGAGGTATTAGAAGTAGGTGTTAAAGACTGAAACAGTGAGGAATATTTAACAGAAACCAGAAATGAGGATTCAGTGAGCTATTCAGAAAGGAAAAACCTATTTTATGGATCAAGTCACAGTAGAGCACTTTATATGAATTACAAAACTTGCCAGTGAACACTAAAAAAATTCTCTTTTGATACCTTCACTACTTAATGGATTTTGTAGTGTATTTTAGGGAAGCGGGATAACTGTCTTTTGTCTTTTAGGCAAAAATAGCATTGTATAAATAGTGTTGTTAATTTTTCAAGTATGAGAAGGACCTAACCCACTTCAGAGACATTTGTTCCCCTACCCTGAACAGCTAGTCCTTTGGGCTGCTTGGAGTCTCCCACACAGGAATTAGTTTTGTTTCCCAGGAGACATCAGCATAAAGACCAGTGCTGGGAATGTGCCTCAGTTGGTTGATTGCTTTCCCTAAATGTACAAAGTTCTACATATACCAGAACATGCATGGTAGTATACATCTACAATCCCAATATTAGTACATAGGACATAAGAAGATCAGAATTTCAAAATCGTCTTCAGCTGCTAGGTCATTGATGCCAACCTGGGCCTTTGATTTTAGGCACTCAAGATGAAGCAATTATCCCTGGCATTTTGAGGAATGTCAAATAGTTCTTGATTTAGGGGCTGGCAAAGAAGGTCATGATCTATTAATGTTCTTCAAAGGACATATTTTGTAACATTAGCCAAATCACCTACCTCACTAAAACTCCAATTCCCCATCTTTGCAACAAATGCAAGTGTACTCACATGTGCATGCACATGAACATATATGTACACATGCAATATACAACCCAAATCACACACACGGTATTTTTAATAATTTATTTTTATTTCTTCAAGTTACATCTCAATCACAATCCCCTCCCTACTCCCCTCTGCAGTCCCACCCTTCCACCCTCCTCCCCTTCAACCCCCCATCCTCTACCCTTTTTTTAGTTTAAGGTATTTCTTTTCAACCTCAACAGCTCTCCCTTTCAGTCCAACAAATGGTTCTTTCTCTTATAACAATAAATACAATACAATACAAAACAACAGAAATGAATAGGCCACAATTATGAGAGTTATATGGTTTTGCATACATTCCCAATGTCCAGTCCGTATGTATTTGGCACCTGACTTTAACATTCTACTCTCTAACCATCTTCATGAGTTTAAAGTTCTATATCTAACTCAGCTTTCATACTAACTTGCCTCACAATTTTAAAAATATCTTCTTAGATCCAGAACACCCTCTTGATTCCTAAACAACTCAAAATTTAACTATGAGACTCTAGATATCTATTCTTCAACCACCTCAGAGACCTGAGAGGGATAAATATATCTGATTATATAGGAAGTGCAGGGCCTGCAGCTTCCAAAACTAAGAAATGACATACCAGTGGCTGCCTGGACAGTACCCAATTTCTCTCCATACATTACAGCATCATTCTTCAGCCGTTAGGCCCCATTTCTCTGACAGACATTGATTGTAGAGCAGGAATTATGAAGGACTTACCTATCCTGTCTTGGCAGAGCTAGGCTGTCGACTTACCTGCTTCCAGGTTTTGTCCTTTTTGGACAGCATTCTGTCTACAGTTGGAACAAGGGGCTTTCCCGACCAAGAGATAGGCTTGCGACTAATTCAATCATCTCCCACTGGAGATTCTTTGATGCTCATCTTCTCCTCGGGGTAGAATAGGGGGTGCTGTCAGGAGCTGACATGTCTCGATATCAAAAAATGTTAAGTTAAGAAAACATCTTTGAATGCCATGTTCTGCAGATCTCTTGAGGTTTTTGAAGATGCCCTATCTATCTCTTATATTTAGATAAGCAAATGTTGCTTGTCTCCTAGCAACTTGATTTCTGAGTAGCTTAGAAAATAACTGTGATAGACTGTCAGAGTAACTAACAAAATGACACGCTTGCATGACTATTAGTTTCCATTTCTTAATTATCCTAAACAGTATGATGGTTGGTAGCAAGAGGCCAAAACTTTACATTTCATTTTTAAGCATTACTAGGTACAATACCTTTAAGAAGCATTACCCTTAATTTTGTATCAATATACAAAGATCAATACAAATGTGGCCAAATATAATCTTAATTCTGTATCAATATACAAAGATCAATACCTATGTAGCCCAATTCAATCTTAATTTTGCATCAATATACAAGGGTCAATCTCACACACACACAGTTTTAAAAGAAAAATAATATCTAATCTCAGGGTTTCCAAGCTTATATTAATATGTTGGTAGAAGAAAAATAAAATTCCTCATGCTTATTCTATTTCAAAATATCATGATCTCACATCAAGTATCAGAGAAGAGGAAAAAATGAGGAAAAAGTTGATTCTACTAGAGCCTACATTACAGAAGAATATCGAAGATTTTATCAGTGACCAAAACCAGACCAAATGATTCTGTTAAGCGAGAATAAAAGCATCTTTTGTGTCTGCCTGAGCAGGAATTGCAGCCCTGGCTAGACTCAGAGTAAACTGCCAAGCAGAGAATTCAAAATCACATGATTACAGGAGAAGCTGTAAACTGAATGTAAGTCTGTCACATCCAGACGTTCCAGGCTTTCATAGACACCATCTCCAGAGATAGTTGATTTAAATCTAAGGTTGAAGGCCAAACTCCCGATACAATGTACAATGTAAGAGTTAGACAGAGAAATTAATAGAAACTCTAGAACATATGATGGATCTCTCTATTCACTTTGCTCTGCAGTCGCTTTCTGTCTTCACTTTAACTTGTCCTCTTTTGATGAATCTAGATTGTTTGTTTATTGTTTAATCCTAAAATACCCTTAAAATGGTTCCAAGGAAGCTTGCGTGCTTTGACTCTTGCAAGTTCTGGGTCCTTCTCTAGAGTTTCAGAAACTTCTAGCCTGAGTTCACTGTTCTAACTATGAAAAATAACAACCCAATCGTGTCACCCATTCCTAAGGCTTTTCCTGAGATAAAGACCACAGTGGTTTCCATAACTTCTTTATTTCCTCACGCAGAAGTTTGGGGCTTATTCTTAAGTTATTTGTAAAGATTAAACTTTGTTTTGCTAATCTTATGAGACTGCAAATATACACCTATGTTAATCCAATATAGTTTACAAAATTCCTATCACTTATTGCATACTTTCTATAGTTTTGTGATGTTCTTCAAAATCCTCTAAATAGAAATTATCTTCATTTTAGAGACAAAAAAGTAATTTAGAAAATGGCTTGCAGAGAAAATTTCCATATCAACCAGATAATAAGGTGAAAGGCATAATCCAATTTCTCTACTGCTTGGCTTCAAAGACAAGGCCTCCTTTATGTTACATAACCCATGAGCAAGGACATTAATACAACCCACCACACATCCATCCAAGCTCAGAGGTTGTTGCTGACTCAACAGTAATAGTATATCACCCTCTGTTCAATAGTCTCTGGTAGAATGTTTATTTCTTACCTTTATAAGATATCTCAGTTATTCCAACTGTTTTCAATGTCCAATAGATTTGAATCCAGACTTCACTGTAGTTATAAGACTGACACAAATATAGTCAGTTATGTATTTATGAAATATCAATTTCTAGCCCATTCTTTACCACTCTTCAATACAATCATATGTGATATTACCTAGTATGTTAATGGCAGGCTTAAAACAAAACATGATTTTTCTAACTTTTGAGACCCATACATCGATACTGTCTTACAAAATATTTAGTAAAGTATATATCTTATCTTTTCAAGCACAATATAAACTAGATAACAACAAAGGACCCAATCACTTGCCACTCAACATTGCCTGGGACCCACTGAATATTTCATAAATATTCTCTCATATAGTTTAAGCATTTAAGCGAGGCATCATCTATAATTAATGGCAATAAACGGAAAAGTAGAAAGCATATAAAACCGATCGTCAGTTGGATTAACTAGAGAAAAATCTCCTAAGAAGGATTTCGCAGTGCTTCTATGGGGGATGGTTCCCTTGAGGTCTTATGACAATTCTTTATTTGTTTTAAAATACTCCCAAAGCAGCTGAAAGACCTATCAAATTAGAATGA